>JAOVVA010030749.1:0-15626 GCA_028565275.1 Leiocassis micropogon
CATGTAAACCTGTTTTAAGAGACTCATTAAGCAATATTAGCAACCTTTAAAATGGCATAATAGGACCTCTTTAATATTGTGACTAACGTCCAATAACATTAGCTAAGAATAATGACAATAGCTAGCTACATTGATTTTTTACTTGGGCTTTGTCCCATTTGTCCTAGGGGTCACCAGATAGACTCATTTAATCCAGATGTTTTATACCAGATGCTCTACCTATCACAACCCTCGCATTTACTAACCAGGCTTGGGACTGGCACTGCATGCAGTGGCTTAGGAAGTATGGGTGGCATAGGGTTAAGGATTGTGCCTAAGGACTCAATAATAGCAGCAGCAGGGCTCAAACCCTCTCTAGCGGTCAGTAAGTGTAATACATGTTTGTACGGCTGCACAGAGAAATGCACTTTTTTGTCCAGGAACAGCTTATAATTTCATTTCAGGTCTTTATATAAAGATCCTAAAAGATCAGTATAAATTATTATAATGTTGCATCCTAATAGGCTCAAAATGTGTACTTGCACTGCTTTCTATTGCTATTTATTAGTTATTTCATGAGCTCAAACCATTGCTTAATAAGAAAAAAAACTGAAACTTAAAGACTAATACAGCTTTTCTTTTCTTTGCTGTTTGGCTACTGATTAAAAATCGACATTGTTATTGTTTTAAAATTTCAGTAATGTTTATTTTAAAAAAATTTCAAGAATAGGCCTTATTGACCTGTAAATGCAAATTCCTAGGTTTTGCTTCCTTTAAAGGTCTGTATCTTGGAAGAGCTTTTCACCTAGATCGAAGTAATAGAAACGTCATGACGTCCTGTGCTCCAGCCTTATTTGCCTTTATCCAAAACAATGTACGTACATGTACTGTACTGGACGTACAGTATATAGTTGAGCAGGTGGGGTTCTACGGCCAAACCCTTGTAAACTTTTGGCTCAGCCGCTGTTTATAATATGAAATAAGAAAAAATAAATAATAAGAAGAACGAGTACGGAATATTCCCCCATCTCACCCTTTACCCATGCCCCCTTGCAAATCATGTCCCACAGTTGGTCTGGTTGTAGACTTCCTCAATTCTCCAGCAGTGACACACAGACCAGACCCATAAATGCTGACAACATACAACTCAACATGGCAGATTATTACTGTGAACCCTACAAACAAGTATAAGTACAGTACATGAGCAGAAATTCAAGGTAATTTTACTCAAACCTATTTAAATTTCTGTCTTTTATTTGTTTTTACTGATCTTACTTTTTGCATAGAATGCAAAGAGACTGGCTGGTTTTTAAAAGCGACCTTTTATACCTAGTTTGTGACTGGTACGTAATTCCAGGTCATGTGTACTTAAAGACAGGTATCAAGCAAAAAACAAGGTTTGTAATCAAGCAGATTTAATTGGAGATATAAATAATTCCAGTTTCTGCTGAAAGTTTCACAAGAGATCCTGTGATTACTAATTTAGCTGTCTTGTCCGTTGTCAAAAGCAGGGAGACATGAAACTCCTCTGTAATGATGTCATAACCGGCTGAGTAACATGCTTCTTAATTTAAATTGTATTTAAACATTGCAAATTATTTATAGGATCTTATTCTCAGAACCTCACTGTATTTGGCTTATACTACACTAACCTACATCTGGTACTAAAATGCAGAAATCATCAGACCTTACTGAGACAAAATGTGTGTGTGTGGTTGTGGTTGGGAGTTTTGGACATTACCTGCTTTTTCCATTTTTGTATTGGCCTGTGCCAGGCGTAATGATACGTGTGTTGTTGCTCTTGTTTGCACATTTGCACATGCACTTTATGTTGTCCTTTTTGTTGTCCTTTTGTCCTTTCGTATAGTTCTTAGATAGTCTTATTAATTTATGGTGTTAATTTGTTGTCTTAGCTAGTCAGCTAATTCTCCAGCACCTTGGTCCTGGAGAAACGTTGTTAAGTTTTACTGAGTACCGAACTGTATATGGTTAAAATGACCATAAAAGTCTGTGACTTGACTTGAATAAACAAGCTCTGAAACCAGTGTTAACTTGGTAGGTAAATACGTGATCATAAAATTAAAAAGTCAATATTTGCTATATTTGCTAAAAAGTGCATGAAAATTTGTGGAAATCCGTGTATGACTTACCGAGCACACTGATATCTCCCTCGAAAAAATGGACGATTGAATCTTGTGGGACTCTTTCTCACTCTCTTAATGGATCTTTTCTTATCCTAAAAAAATGCACAATGTTATTGGAGGATTAGGCAAAAATCAGACCAACTGCAAAAAGAATGGGATGTATCCAGGTGTATAAACTATGTACAGTAATACACAGTAACTGGGTCATAGTATACCCTAGTTCTAAAAAGCATGCATGATTTTATGAGATTATAACATGATGGAGCATACTCTTACAGGAAAATAATCAATAGCATGTTGGTGCAATACATTATCATGCCAAACTTGATTTTTCTTTTTTCAATAACAACACATTTGTGTTTTCTTCCCTTTATATCTCAGCAATCAAGCAACGATTATATAATTTGTAATGCAGTTATTACAAATTACATTATAGCAGCTATAAACTCCACAATCTCTGTTTTTTTCTTTAAGTTACTATGACAGAAAATTCAGCTTGTTATGTTCCAAAAACTTCCTGAAAACTTATCTGGGACAGAAAACCAACAGTTACAAAAAAATAAAAATAATGCAGAAACTGGAGACTCCAGCCAAAATACTCCCAAAAAAAACCCCATCAACAATTACAGTTTTTTTGTGAAATGTGTGTCATATAACTTTTTATGTAAGTTATTACTACAAAAATACTATATAAATACATTTAAATCAACCACACATTAATGTATGTCTACTCTTAAATAAATTTTTTAGATGACCACAATCCCTATCTCTTATCTTCTTAAAGGAAAATAACTCTTGAAAAGAATTGGCTCTTCAATAGAAAAGAAAAAAAAAAAGACTAATTATTTAGCACTCCATTATTTTGAATTGCCCACATTATGACTTAACAAATAAGTTTGAGTGGATAATAATCATGTTTATGCAACAACAACGACGCTAGTACAAAAGACGTTGTTTCTGAATCACTGAATCAGAAACAATGTTTGAGACAACGACATCATCCAGGAAATCAAGTGGTTCTTCTTTATACTTCTTTGCTGTTAATTCTGAAATTCCTTAATAATGTAAGGAGCTATATTAAAAGATACATAGCCATGTACATTATCTTTAATAAAGAGGTCACTGCAGATGTGTTTTGCTCAGCCACCCGTGTACATTTGGTAGTTAATAAAAGCTCCTCATGCTTTCTATATTTATTCAATTTGAGCAACCACAAATGACTCAAACCACAAGTATTTTGAGTGCTGGTGGTAGTGCTTCATACTGTATATAGAAAATCACTTCCTGTCCCCCATCGTCAGTTTGACGCAGTGACATGACATCACACTGTATGTAAACAGCCTATTGCAATATACACACACCACAAAAAGGTCATTATGGCTCTTCATGGCCTGATGGCAAGAAAATCCAAAAGAAATGCATCCCATTGTGCAACTTAAACCCATTGTGTAAAGCTTCCAACAGCCTTCCAATTTTAGGCCTCTGATGGATTTTTACAGGCATGATGATGCCTATGGATTTACCAAGGGTGATATATCTACCAAAATCTGCCTAAAGTTTCAAGTAGTAGGAATCCCTTGTCAAAATCAGTTTTCATGGTTGGAGTAATAAACAAGAAAAGGAGAGACTAAGTCTAATGGGATGTTAAAAAATGCAAATATCAGTATGGCAACATAATTTTGGCGACATAATGTTTTGCAGTTGGTCTCAACTGGGTGTCATGGTGGTTACCACCTGGATTACTACTGTTCTGAGCCTGGGTTGCTATGTGCAATTAGTTTCACATAGTCTTCCTGTGTTTGTACAGGTTTCACTCACCATTTTTGTCCCACCTACCAAAAATGGTTCCTGTTGGTGAATTTGCTCTTAGGTGTAAATGTGTGTATGATGCCCTGTTATGGACTGGTACCAAATTAAGGATGTATTCCTGCCTCAGCTCTCCTGTTCGCAGGCTATACTTTGGATTCAGCACAACCCTGACCTGGATAAAGCAGTTACTGAAGATGAATAAACAAATCTCTCAACTCCATCCAGAACTTCACATAGGGCTCAACTAATTGGGCGTGCTATGTTTCCATCACACATGTGTTGGAGCACACCAAAAACCAACCACACTGAACATTTGCACATTGAACAGGACATAAAGTATGTGGGGCACATTTCTGGTTCTGTTTACGTATACATGAGAACTAACTATTGCACTTTAAAGATGAACATTTCATTTCATAATCCATGACCACCCATATTGCTGCTGTTTGCACATTGCACATTCCATATACTTTATACAGTTTATTGACACAATTTACACTTTTTTTATTTTTATATATTTCTAGTTAATACTTAGGCGGCACGGTGGTGTAGTGGTTAGCACTGTCGCCTTGCACCTCCAGGGTCCGGGTTCGATTTCCGGCTCTGTATGCATGGAGTTTGCATGTTCTCCCCGTGTTTGGTGGGTTTCCTCCGGGTACTCCGGTTTCCTCCCACAGTCCAAAGATATGCAGGTTAGGCTAATTCCCAAATTGCCCGGAGTGTGTGAATGTGAACGTGTGTGTGTGCCCTGCGATGGATTGGCACCCAGTCCAGGGTGTACCCCCGCTCGTGCCCTAAGCCTCCTGGGATAGGTTCCAGGTCCCCGTAACCCTGAATACAGGATAAAGCGGTATAGAAGATGAGTGAGTGAGTAGTTACTGAGTAGTACTTTATTTGATTGTAACAAAACTACTACATGTTGTAGATTTCATATTTTACAGTCTTCTATTCACATTTGCTTTTACAGTTGTCATATAAGCATTTTACAGCATAGCATACTGTGTATGGTTGTGTATGTGACAAATAAAAATTTTAATTTATGATTTAAAGAAAAGATATCAGACTAAATGAAATAATATGTAAAGCTACAGTAAATGTAGCCTCATTATTTAATACCTTTCTGTTTATTAGAAATGACACCTGTTTCTGAGAGGAAACGCAGTTAGCTCTGCCTTGCCACAGTCCCGGAAGAAAGAGGGGTAGGTAGGCACCTGTTAAGAGTTTCATATTTGCCGCAGTGTGAATTAAATAAATTAATAAATAATATGAGGAAATGTCAAACAGATTGAGAGAGCAAAAAATATTATTTGTGCTCATTTCATATGTAGATTAAGACAAAAGTCAGGTGACTGACTTGTTATTTCTCTCATTTTGTAAGTTTAAGCCAAATTTTGTATACCCTCAGACTGAATGTAGCACTAATACTTGATACTTTCACTGACAAAATGTAACTCATCAGCTGCAGTTAAGTCAGCCGCTCTTCCTGAAACCGGGTTTATCTAGCTGCGAATCAATTTTAGGGTGTAACAGTCCTAACAGCACCTCAAGCTTCAATACTGCCAAAGCAATTTCACTCTTAGAAAGCGATAATTTTAAATAAATAAGCAACAAAACATTTAGAGTATCTGTGTGTTTTTATATTTACACTTTCACGTTTAAAAAATTGGCAAAATCGCCATGTTTAAAGCGATGCAATAAAGCATTAGGGCAAATAAAAATAAATTGAGAAAAAAGCATAATTATTTTTAAAAAATAATAATAATTGTCTTTTTTCTTCTAGGGGTTGCCACATCTGATCATTTGATGCACAAGATCTGCCACAGGTTTTATTTCAGATGCACTTCTTGTCGCAACCTTATTATGATCTTACCAGACTTACTGGGACCAGCACTGTATGGAGTGCCTAGATTGTATGGGGCATAGAGTTAAGGGACCCATCAGTGGTGACTTGGTGGTAACAGGGCCCAAACTCCAGAAAATAATATTAATAATAATGGTTGGAGTTTTCATCACACAGAGCCTGTCAGAGATGAATTGAATTGAATTGAATTGGACCAGCAAGCTAAATTGATTCATTATAAAAGGGTCGTTTTAAACGGGTAGACAATCAAACCCACTTATTTCTGTTCAGAGTGATGCACTCTATGTCCCCAATAAAGGTGTATTCATTCTAATATACAATTTTTAAAATAATTGCTCTTCAAAGATGCTGAATCGGGGCAATTTAATTGTTCCAGGAGGCACGATTTAATCTATTATAAAACTCACTTCAAATTGGAAGGCAATCAAATCCACTTGCTTCATTCCACAGTGACCTCCGCAGTGAGGCTTGTACAGTGGACACTATGTATGATGAGTACACTGCTTCACATGCTTCTCTTCTTACCCTGGCAAACCCATCACTCTAGAATAGAGTAAATCTAGTCTCATTAGATATTAGACTACATGACCTTTTCTATTGCTCCACAGACATTTTTTCTGGTTCGTCTCACTAACAAATAGTTTTCTTATGACCACACCTGTTTATTTACAATCCTTTGACTTCTTATCACATGTGTGTTTGTGTTTGTGTGTGTGTGTGTGTGTGTGTGTGTGTGTGTGTATAAGAGAGAGATAATAAATAGCTGTGAATACTACTGGCAATTTTTACTAAGCACTTTCACCAGCCTTTTAAATCATCTCCATTTATGAACATTTTTCCACATGTTTCACAGTTTTTATGGTTAAATACTATACTTCCCAGATTTAATAACATCCAATCATTTCAAAGCACCTTAATTGCTTTCTTTGCTTGATGCAGACCAATAATTTGACCCTTTTGAAATAGCAGCTTTTCACCCACTTAGTGTATAACATAATTCATAATATGTGAACAGTTAAATAGTTAAATCTCTGAGCAGGTTGCTATGAACTCATATAAGTGGGGTTGATATTACCTGAGATTTGAAACCTCCAATTTACAAAGTATTCAAAATTGCCTTTTATATTGACAGACCCAGTGATTTGACTTGCAATTACTTTTAAAGTAAAATGAATTCATCTTTATAGTAAGTACAGAGGAAGTTACTATGAATTGATGTATTGTAAGTGGGTTCGGTCATTTATCAGTTTGAACAACATTTGTTTTATAATGCATCAAAATAGGCTACTGGTTCAAATATAGTGGCAAATCCGCTGCTTTTAAAGGGCAATTACTTTAAATCTGTATGCTAAAATGGATTTTTCTTTATTGTGGGAATGGAGTGGGTCACTGTGAACTGATGTAAGAGGATTTGATTGTCTACTAATTTATAATGGATCAAATTAGTCTAGTAATTAGTCAGGTATGTTGTTAGATTCAGTGACTTTGAAGAACAATCGCTTTGAAACTCTTTATTACAAAAAGTAATGATTATATTATATAAGTAATAATTTCTATTTTAGCACAGAGTAGGTCACTGTGGATAAGAGTGGTTAACATTCAACTTTTACATTAATTTTACACTTTTTTATTTTTACAATTTAAGGGATTATAAAAACATTTAGGCTGCATAGTCCTAAAACCATTATTATTATTATCACATATTAAATCCATTATTGTGTGCTTGTTTTTTTTCTTATTTAAAATGCACATTTTGTATGTAAGTTATACACTAAAGCCCTGATCTGTCAATACACGGACTCCACTAGACCTCTGAAGGTGTGCTGTGGTATCTGGGACCACGCTGTCAGTAGTGGATCCTTTAAGCCCTGTAAGTTGTAAGATGGTGCCTCCATGGATCGGACTTGTTTTTCCTGCGCAGCCCACAATTTCTCAAATCAAATGACATCTGGAGAATTTGTAGGCCAGTTAACATCTCAAACTCATTGTTGTGTTTCTCAAACTATTCAGCTATTAATATAGTTTCCATGAAGGAGTGTATTTGATCAGCAACATTGTTTAGGTTGGAGATACGTTCCAAATCCACATAAATGGCAGGACAAATAGTTTCCCACCGAAATAATTGCCCGAAGCATTACACTGCTTATGCCAGCTTGGCTTCTTCCCATAGTGTATCCTGCTAAGGGACACACACACACATACATACACAAACCCAGCCATCCACATGATGCAAAAGAAAATGTGATTCATCAGACCAAGCCACATTCTTCCCCTGCTCCGTGATCCAGTTCCAATGGTGTCCATTGTAGGCGTTTTTTTTTTTTTTTGCAGTGGAGATAGGTCAGCATGGGCATGTTGAATTATCTGCGGTGGCGTAGCCCCTACGTAACAAACCACAATGCACTGTGTGTTCTGACACCTATCCTTTGGAACCAGCATGAACATTTTCAGCAGCTTTAGCTGTTTTATTGGATTGGACTATACAGACCAGCCTTCACTCCCCACATGCATCAATAATTCTTCCATCCATCCATCTAGGAACCTCTGTAGTCCAACTAAGGACCGTGAAGGCCCTTTTTAAAACTGTAGTAGGACCTCCGGTCAACATTCATACTAGAATTTAGACAATTTGGAAACTCCAGTTAGCCTAATTTGCATGTCTTTGGACTGTTGGAGGAAACCCACCAAGCACGAGAAGAACATGCAAACTCCAAGCAAACAAACTCCAAGGTGGGACTTGAACCCAGACCCTGGAGGTGCAAGGAGACAGTGCTAACCCACCGTGCTGCCATTAATGATCCTTAGCCAGCTATGTTGCTGGGTTAACCAGTGTTCCTTCCTTGGACCACTTTTTGTAGGTCCTGACCAGGAACATCCCACGAGAGCTGCAGTTTTGGAGTTTCTCCAAAATGTCACAATTTGGTCATTGTCAAAGTCGCTCAAATGATTACCCTTGCCCTTTTTTCCCCCGGCCTTCAACACATCGACTTTAGGGACAAAATGTTCACTTGCTGCCTGTATCACTTATTGTAACGAAATGTTATTCTCTTGACCTGTCAGTGGTCGTAATGTTATTGCCGGCCGTTAGCGGTGCTTTGGGTGTGTATGAGGCTTTTTTGCTTTCCGCTTTCTAAAAGCCGCGCCCCTGAAATTTACGTGCGGCTAATGACCGTGCTCTCAGGAAGAGCGGCTGCTTCACCGCAGTTTAGAGAAGCTGCAGCAGCGTACTGTAATATCCACCGTAATAAAAATAGACCCTAGCGCGGGCATTACCTCAATCCTCATATTTCTGGCTCGAGTCCGTACATCATCCTTTCACTTTCACTTTAAATAGTCTGTGTACATTGAAATGTTGGGAACCGGATCAGTTTATTTATATTTAGCGAGGCAGGAATATCAATACCGCTTCTAAACTTTCTTAAAAAATTAGCGAGGAGTTGTTTTTGTGCTTGTTGTTTTTCATATTCAGCTTCCGCTTGGAGTCTTTCGTACCTCGTTTTATGAGCCCCAGTCAGTACACACTACTGCTTATAGACCTCACTGTGTCTCACTGTGTCTCACAGTGGGCTGTCTTATGGAAAAATAAATAAATAAATAAATAAATAAATAAATGCTACCGTAAGTTTACAATGAACAAAAAATACCCAGAAAGCTCGTTCTTTTTAGTGAAGCAGATGTTGCATTAAGTAAAATGCTTAAATAAAGTGTACAACTTTATAAAAAAAATTTAAAAAAAAAAAAAAAGAAAGAAAAAGCACCGCTTAGAATAGATCTAAAGCTACATACCGTTTTGTGAGCAGATGAGGGTCTGGCTGTGTCCATACTGTCTGCTCTGTCTGCTTGTGTCAAACGCTGTCACTCACAAGCCCACAGCACTTTTTCGACACGATCAGGAAGTGTAAAGAAACCCTTCTGAGCCGCTTATAAATTTAAAGGGTGGACTATTGCACGATTCATGACTGACCCTGTTCAACTTTCTCTTTCGGTTTTGAGGTTTTTTTTCCCCTCCACGCACACACACACACATGCACACGCACCGGCCCAGACCGCATTCCTTGATGCCGTATCCTAAAGTTCGGCGCTTTTTGCAGATCTTCAAATGCGGAAGATTTCTGTGGGTGCGCGTGTGCGTGCGCGCGCCTGCGGATGTGTGTAAGTAAAGTAGGTAGCTTAACCATTTGGTTAGACCTTGTGTCAGTCGTGGAAAAATACCCAACAGCATGGTAAAGATCCATGTTCAAGTGACACTTGAAAAAACACTGTATCATCATGCCACATATCATGTCTGTAGAGTCTCACTTTTTTTTAATGAAAAAACAAGGCTGTTTACAATTATATGTACATTAATAATTTCTTACTCACTCATCATCTATATGGCGAGCCTATCAAGCCTATTCCAGAAGACTCACTCACTTTATTCTATATACAGGGTCATGTGGGGCCTCGATCCTCTCCCAGGAGACTCGGGGCACGAGGCAGGGTACACCCTGGAAGGGTTGCCAATCCATCGCAGGACACAAACACTCACATGCGGACACACTACGGACAATTTGGGAACTCCAATAAGCCTAATGTGCATGTCTTTGGACTGTAGGAGGAAACCAGAATACCCAGAGGAAACCCACCAAGCACTGGGAGAACATGAAAACTCCATGCACACAGACCCGGGAAATCCTGAACCCGGACCCTGGAGGTGCAAAAAGTAATAAAAACTAAAGTGAACAAGTAGGTTACACATTCATTGCTCAGAAAATGTAAATACTGTACTGTATGTAAATTTAAGTTTATGGTTTTTATTTACCACTGGGTGGCAATATTGCTTCCCTTTTATTAGGATAGAGTGCTTAAGTTGATTTAAAAGCTTTTCAATTAGACGCAGACACAACCTTTACGTTAGGCTTGAAACCTATTTTATAACTTAAGCATTTTAGTTCATACTTTTTCTCTTCAGTAAAGATGCAGATCCAGGGGTTTGCTGTCCTATAGTGGCCTCATGCCTGTGTTACTTCCTGTTTATTTATGCTGTCTTACCTAGAATTGTCAGAGCAGCAGCTTGCACTCTCTCACAATGTATTTAATGTTTGCTTGGTTAAGATCATACTTTATAATCTCTTCTCTCTCTCTGGTAAGTCTCTGGCCTACTCCTACTCCTGTTTTGGCATTTGACAGCAGGTAATGCAAAATAGGAAACAACACCTGTTCCAGTTCCTGACACACTTTAACTGCTGTGGCTCTTCTTGCCCTCCAGACCTGCCTGGTTCACCATGATGAAACTTTCTGCAATTGTGACACACACATTGATGGCCTTAAGATTTCCACATTAAAAAAGAAAAGAAAAAAAAAAAAACAGTTTACGCCTGAGATTTTTTTTCTCACCTAGATGCTATAGACTCATAGCTAGAATTATTCTTGATACTGTAAAGACTGTGATGGTGACACTTTTTGAACAAAGGCAGCCAATTAAAATAATCATAAACATTCTTAATAATTTATTCAATTCAATTCAATTTTATTTATATAGCGCTTTTAACAATTGTCATTGTCTCAAGGCAGCTTCACAAAAAAATGAAAGAAAAAAAAAAAATTTTTAATTTACACACCAACACTGGAACTTGAGACCTAGTGATGGAAATCTGAAAGCCAAATAGCTCATCCTATACCGATTTTGCACAAACACATTCCCTGGATCTGAATCATTTGACATTTTTATACTGCGCTTTTTACAAAACACTACATGCAATTTACTTGAACAAGACACTAATGCTACTGTAAGCCAGTAAAATATATCTTCATTGATGATGCTGGATTTAGTTTGGTCAAAAGACTTGGCAAAAGTCCCTGACAGTTCCCACATATGTTGAGTATTTGTTGGCTGCTTTTCTTTTACTCTGCCATCCAACTCATCCCAGACCATCTCATTTGGGTTTAGGTCATGTGATTATGCAGTCACCACTCCTTTACTCTCCTTTTAGGTTAAATAGCCCTTACATAGCCTGGAGGTGTGTTTGAGGTCATTGTCATGTTGAAAAACAAATCATGGTCCCGCTAAGTGCATGTGTGAATAAGATTGCATGTTGCTTCAGAATACTTCGGTTTCCATGCTGGTTAAATATGTCTTAAATTTAAGCAATGCATCCCCACCCACCATCACACCTTCTCCACCATGATTCATGGTAGGAAGTACACACAGAGATACAATCTGTTCCCCTTCTGCATTTCACAGAGTTTTATCAGGTGATATTGAGATATGTCTGCTACTTGAGATACTTGTAATGCATTCAGGTGTAAACTCTAATCTGAGGTCCTGTTAATAGGCCATTGCTGAGGATGTTAACACTAAAGAACTTATCTATCCTCTACAGCAGAAGTAACTCTTGGTCTTCTTTTCTTGGGATAGTCCTCATGAGAGCCAGTTTCATGACACTGTAGCATTTCATGGCTTTTCCAACTACATTTGAAGACATGTTAAAAGTTCTTGCAATTTATATTACCAGGGGCGTTCAAGTCAAACCAGGACTTTTGATTGTGCAGAATAACAGAACACAGTTATCAGAATAGTGCTTGGATAACATCAAGTTAGAATGTTTTCTCAGTACACCGGACCAGTGATTAAGCATGTGGAAATGGCTTGCAGAGCGGTCAGGACTGTACAGGCGATAAGGCAATAACTCCCAGCCGAGTTCCTGTAATATGCAAGTATGTTTGTGAATGATTGTGTGTACAGTTCAGAACAAATGCAAATACCAACTTAATTTATAAAAGATATTAGATGTTAGAAGTGCAATTGTTGGGCACCCCATCCAGGGTGTGCCTTGAGTCCCCTAGGCTAGGCTCCAGGCCTCCCACAACCCTGTACAGGATAAGCTAGAGCATGAGTAAGTGAGTGGGCTGCTCTGTTCTGCAGCTGGGTCATTGACCACATGTTTTCCATTCTTTATTTGCCACCATGTCCTCCTCTTTTCAACTCTACTGAGAATTGTTTTCTGGCTTAGTGTTGGAAGGTGTCCACCTGTCTGCATACCCCTTCTACAAGCAATAGTGGAAGCATGTGGTGAAGCTGCTGGAGCATACCAGGGCTGATACAGCATCCCTGAAACAGATCGTGTTATGGAACTTAACTAGACGCATCTCTATTGAGTTCACCAATGAGAATTTGAATCTGTGGAGGCCAATTAGAAAAAAATAAATTCTAAGTTGATTCAACTTAAACATACTGTACTAGTGCAAGGATTGATAACCATATACAATATGTAACAGTAATAATATATAATAATATATAATAAGTGATGTTTACATAAGTTACAGATTATAACAGATTATTACAGGCTACTGGTTACAAGTCCAAGACAAATCTCTATCTTAGAGTCTTTACCTTAGTGTCTAAGTTACGTCTTCAACCCAGGAGGTGCACGGCCACAGTGCTAACCACTACACCAGTGTGCCAACTCAAGTTTCAACTATATTTTAAAAAATATTTTTTAACCTTGTACATGCACATATTTACGTGTCTTCAGAAGAAATGGCTGAAAATATTTTTAAATGCATGCATAAGTGTTTTTATGCATCTTATATATAAGTTTAACCTACACTACCGCTTAAAAGTTTGGGATCAGTTTCTAACCCTATGGTTTGTTCCTGATTTTTATTCCTCTCTACATTGTAAAGCAATGCTGAATGCGTCCAAAATACGAAATAATCTCCTTTGAACAGGTAATGTTTAGATGTATCTGCTACTCGTGATCTGTAAAGCCTTCGTAATTTTTAGGGCTGGTAACTCTAAGTGAACTTCTCCTCTGTCTTCATGAGAGCCAGTTTCATCATGGTGCTTGAAGGGTTTTGCAAATGCACTTGACGATACTGTTCTTGCAAGAACTATTCCAGCAAAGCTGACCTCCCTGCCTTAAGTAGGTATGGAGTAACACTTAATTACCTAATTCCATATGTCTTATTTCATAGTTTGGAAATTCCCAGTATTGCTGTAGAATGTAAAAAATACAAAGAGATTTGCATATGAACTCAAACTTTTAAGCGGTACTGTCCTTTTTTCAATTTCCTCCCACATTGCAAACCTTCTGTTACATGCAAGGATTTTGAGCTCTCTGTAGCCGAAGGCTATGCTGTACAGTGCTCCTTTCTAAGGCGTCATAGTTTACGGTCGCATTACAGGTGCATGTTACAATGGGTCAGTGGAGGTTATGTGTTCATGTGGGAGCTGTAGCACAAAATAAAAAAGGAACTAAAGCACATACACTACACATGCACATATAAACATTTATCATTCACAAGTTATTTTTAATAAGTCAAAGCAGCAATTATAAAGTATGAGTTGCAAGTCAAGTCTGAGTTCTATTTTTATTTAAATCTGACTCAGACTTGAGTAACCATTTCTGAATTTCCAGGCATAAAAATGTAATGTTACGATGACTGGATCCCAAAGTTGTCTAAAAAAATAGAAGGATACTTTCTTGAACAAGGCATTTCCCTTGTTTTGAACTATTTTAAATATTCAAATGATCTTCTGAGAGAAATTTGTGTGTATGTGTGTGTGGTGGGGGGGGGGGGGAGCGAGCGAGAGAGAGAGAGAGAGATTCTCAAACAGGATAAACCGGTATGTTCAACTCTTTCTCAGTTGTACTCCAACTTGTTACCGACATACATTCCACATGCAAACACAAAATATAAAAGAAATCCGACTGTTCATCAAGAACTTTTTCACCGAGAACATTTAGAGGTAAAGAGATTGTTTTATTCAATATCAAAATGTTGAATTAACTCAGAGAGCTATATGTTCTTAGATCGATTTCTTGTTGATGTTGTTGTAATGTCTACAGTATGTGTATGTGTAGACACTCAGTGTATTACGTAGACCTGAAAAGAATGGAATGGCATAATAGTCCGTCTTTAAAATTGAAAAAAAAAAAAAACTATTTCTTTTTACTTCTGAGGGTCGGACTTGGTGTTGCTTTGTTTTATTTAGTTACTGTAACTTTTACGCTAATGGGAGTTCCTCACATAGATGAAAAATGTGTGTGTGTCTTTAGACATACATGTAGATGTCTACTGAAATATTGTTTTATTAGGACCATAGAAGGCTAGAGCACGCAAAAAGACAATTCAGTACATGTATGTGATCATCTTATGTCACATAACATGGTGAAAGTTTTTTTTGTGATCCTAATTGTCCAAACACTGCTTTAGAGCCTCTGTCTGTTCAGCACGGGGTTTGGATTGCATTCTACCTCAATTCTTACCCACAAGATTCAACAAATGCATGGGTGAATACTGATTGGTGACAAAGCAAAAAAAATAATAATAATTTTATGCACGGTGGCATAGTGGTGAGCACAATAAGGTCTAATCTCCTAGCCTTGCACCTGCATGTCTTTAAACTGAGGACACTGAACTTGACAAAGCGCATTTCAAAACTGAATTTAAAAAACATTTTTGTCACATACAAACCATACACAGTATATGACTGTCCATGACCTAAAACGGAAAGATGGACTAAAATAGAAAGATTTTATTAAAATGAAAAATGCACTAGAGAATACAATTAATGCCCGCTCATGGATTGGCACTCCGTCCAGAGTATACCACGCCTTGTGCCCCAAGTCTCCTGGGATAGGTTCCAGGCCGCTTGTGACCCGGTATATACTGTAGGATAAAATTGTATATATGATGAGTGAATACAATTCTAAACTAAAGACAGAATTTCCAATATAAAAATTTGGGTTGGAATATACAAATTTACAAAAGATATATACTCAGCAAAAAAAGAAATGTCCTCTGACTTTCAACTGTTTTTACTTTCAGTAAACTTAATGTGTAAATAT
>JAOVVA010030819.1:0-15622 GCA_028565275.1 Leiocassis micropogon
AACATTTAAGTGTGGCAAACATGCAAAAGAATAAGAAATCAGGAAGGGGGCAAATAGTTTTTCACACCACTGTATATTGTTTTGTTGAATTTCCCCAATTTTGTCCTTATATTGGTATTGCCAATTCCCCACTTTAACATTGTCCTCTGGCCTCTGGTACACAAAGCCACTTGCATCTTTCCAAACTGTGCATGAGGCATTTTAGCACATTTTGAGGAAAGTTCTATTTGCCCTCTTCTGCATACATTAGATCATATAACTGGCAAATTTTGCTGTAAATATGTAGTGTTATTTTCCATTGGAAGCATTTAGTAGAATACTCTAGTAGAAATCAATGGGTTCATGGTTGACTCAGTGACTGAAAGGTGGCCAGGTCATGTGGCTGTAATACATGCCCAAATCATTACCCCTCCACCGCTGTGCTTGACAGTGGGTATGAGTTTTTTGTTTTTTTTTAAGACAGAATAGGCTTTCTCATGGAAACCCTTCCAAACAAACTGTACATGTTCAGTCTTCTTCTAATTGTGCTGTCCCAGACTTTAACATTTAACATGGTCCATGAGGCCTGTAGGGTCTGATCTTGGGGTGAATATGCTGGGACATCTGCTCCTGGGAAGATTGGCAACACTTTGAATGCTTTCCACTTGTGGGTAATCGAAATTGTTTGGAAATGACTTTATAACCCTTTCCAGATTAATGTGTACCAGAAATTGCTTCTTTAGGATCATTGCTTATGTCTTTCCCTCTTGGCATTGTGTTAACACAGACCTGAATAGACCAGCAAACTGCCAAAACTTCTGATTTTATAGAAGTCTGCACACCTGCTGATGATCAATTAATCCAGGGCTGATGATCAGCAGCACCTGGCTGCAACTTACCCTCTTAAAGCCTGTGGAATCAATATGTATTTTTTCTTTCTGGCTTTATTTTTGTTAAATAAATAGCATGGTGTTAAAAAGGTTGGATTTGCCACATTATTTTAATATATTTCTTTTACATCAAAACACATGTAATTAAAAGAGGGTGTACTAACTTTTACACATGACTGTATATGTATACCAAATAAAGCAGATTTGTCCGCCAAAGTGAATAGTGACTAGGTTTTTTGCTTTCTCAGGTTGTTAACCAACTTATGCTGTCTATTCAACCTATTTTGTTTTTGTAACATATGTGCTTATTGTGTTCAACATTCTTTTAATATACAGTAATTTCACTGCACTTATATGTAAGTCAGTAAAGGTATTCTATTGTATTGAGGTTTTTCTGACAGTACCTTACCTTTTTACAAATCACTATCTCACCTGAAATGCCGTCATTCATGTGGGATGGCTGGAATTTTTTGTGGGTTTAACCGGCTTTTGATCTAATTCTCATGTTTAGCCTTTTTCTTTTGATCTATTATCACTATCCTGCTTTTTGTTCTAATGGAAATTTCAGCATACAGCACTGAGAGATCAGTTCATCTCTCAGCCTGGATTGGATTTTGCATTAAATTTTTGAGATTTTTTTTTCCCCATATGGAAGGACAAAGCAGAGTTTGTCCATTCAACCTACATTCCTCTTAACTGCCGAGACATGTATTTCCTCAGATAATTTTAGGTATTGTCAGTACAAAGGGACATGTATCACTGAAATACCTTCTCAAAGAGCTGCCATTGAAGACTACATCTATGTAAGTGTATTGTTTTGAGACTATAGAGTATGCACTATACACCTGAGCATACTTGTCATTTTAAACATAATGACTGACTGGTTTCATGCGTCATACCGGGTTATTTTTTTACCCTCACATAGGAAGATGCTTTAAAATAGCAGTTTATTTTCACTACTAACATTCCGTCTAGCCAAACATATTGTGAAGTTATTCTGAAATCAGTCATCAGTGGTTAAAATTAGTTCCAGTGCTGACTTAACACTTCACGGTTCATGGTTCTGACAACAGGGGGTATGATGATAAACAATTTCCCCAGAGTATTGTGTCTCTTAACAAAATACCCAAATTGTAAAAAATAATGTTAAATTTCTCTAAAGTAAGTGAAAGTCATGCAGCACTGCCTATACTGTATATAACTATAAATAGTTACAGTATAAATATATATACAGTGCTGTTGAGGACGTCACTTTGTCTTTATGCCCAACCCCTGACATTGTGGTGTCCCCAGGCACCTCTGAGGATGTCTTTCCACCTGCCCCACTTTTGACGTTGCTTCATCTCCCCATACGACTATTCAGGTTACTCTACCTCTATAGCTGGGTAAGAATGTTGTTCCACCTCCGACTCTCCTTCCTGACCCACCTCTGACGTTGCTGCATCTCCTTACGCCTTCCAAATGTTGCACTGTCTCCATGCACGGGTAAGGATGTCACTCACTTCTGCTTGCAGCGTGAGAGATGTTCCCTCCCCTGAGGCTACATGGGATGCACACAACTCAGTTTATCAAGTTAAGAGTCAAGGTAGCTCCTTGAAAGCACTTATTGTTTATATTATATTATGTTGTTTTATGTTATACTGTCCTGTTGATTTTTGTTGTCCTGTTAATTTCTTTGTGTAGTGAAAGAAAAAAAGCGAATGACAATCATTGTCAAGCTATCATTACAAAATTAAATGCGAAAAAAATAGAGAATTTATTTTTGTTTTTTCACTTAATCTTCAGGAAATTCAGATGTTAAACACTTCCTTGTGACCATGTCAATTCTGGAAAGTCCCATAACATAGCATCATTTGTGTTCAGTGAACAGGGTTGGGTGACAGAATGATGATGAGATATTAAACAGATTCATACATCAATGAAAAAAAGGCAAGGTTAAAATGTATGACAACCATGTGTGAAAATGAGGGGACCTCCATGGATCATTCAGTACATTCAAGTCATCAGCTTACTTTATTTTATTGCCGCAAAACGTTGCTGAGTCTAGACCTGAACAACTGAAGCAACGCAGTGCGCACTATGTATAATGGGTTTGCCTTCCCTTCGCTTCCCTTCTTACCCTGACACGCCCATCACACTGAAATAGGATCAATCTAAACTCATCAGACCACATGACCTTTTTCCATTGCTCCTCGGTCCCATTTTTATGATCCCGAGCAAATTGAAACATTTATTTTTTCTGATTAGTCTCACTAATAGATGTTTTATTATGGATACACAGCTGTTTAGTTCCAATCCTGTGAATTCTCATCACATACTTTCACTATTAAACATAGCTATGTTTTTTAAACCATGCAACTTCACCAAGTGTTTAAGTGATCTCTATTCATGATTTTTTTCTAACCACATTTCTTTCACAGAGTTGACAGTTCAGTGCTATCATTCCAGGTTTTGATAATATGTTGAAGGATTCTTTACTCATTTCCATTAATTTCAGATCTCCTTTGTTGTTTTTCTTTGCTTAATGCAGTCCAATAATTCTCGTTTGGTGATTTTTTTTATTTTTTTAGTTTTGGCCAGGCAGTGTATTTAAAGGTCAGGTGTAGTTATAGTTGGCTGAGACAGGACTGTGCGCATACTGCTTGATTTCAAGGACACTTTATCTGTGTTTAAAATGTCTTTTGCCTTTACCTACAAATCCGCTTTATAAATGCAATATCAATGGAACACAAATTACACCTCAATCATGGAATCAGCTAAACAGTTTACTTTATATTGTTTGCCTATAAAAGAATGAAGTGTATCCTTGGAGTATGAACACCTCCTACCAACCGAGCTTGTATAATTTTCACACAATATTAACTCCTGGAGTGTGTTTAAAATGCATTAATGGCCTGACTAGTTTTGAATCAACAGCACTTTTGATTTTTAGAGAGAAGTACAGTTAAACCCTCCTTAAAGCTGCGGAAAGTTAATCCGTTCTTAGCCGAGCCAAGTCAAGCAAAGGCACAGCTGCACACACCTCACATGACAGACAATGGAAAAAAAAGAAGAAATAGAAGCAGTGAGGGAGTATTAGATTAGCATGGGGTCATGACCAGTAGATAACTCTTTGTTTTGAAGCTTAAGAACTGGCCATATGTGTAATTAATGTAAATTGAAGTAACTTCACTTATCTGTTGTATGTATGCTAGTCAGTAATGTTTTGTATATTTGCTTGAAATTTGCTAGCATGTATTGTTACTTGTAACATACAAATATTTATTAAAAATGAAATTATTAATGTTGGAGCACAAATGTATTATAATTTTTGGAAAATGGTGGAAAACAGAACTTTTCAGACAAGAAACACACAAAAAAAGAAGGAATGATCCTAAGTGAAGCTATTATCTTTTCGATAAAACATTCTTGGTATTATAGCTACAAACTCTGTCCAGTTTAAGGTCCTATCAGTTGAAAGGTAAATACCTAAATTGCAAATGGAGGAAAAACTGACCTTTTAAATCTTGGTCCTAGCTAAACTTTATTTATTTATTTTAAATAATTTTTATTAGCCTGCTAAAGGTTTAAAAACTGCTTTTAGTGTGTGCTAACAGAAACCAGAAACAAAAAGTGTGAAATAAGAGAAATAAACTTTGAGAAATCTTTATTAACTCTTCATTATTAGCATTATCCTGATAGCGTGGCGCATTAGCTTGCTAGCTGATGCTATTCGAGACAAAATGTTGTGGAATTGTGCTTCTCTTAAAAAAAAAACCCAACAACTTACTAATTTAATAAGATAAAAAAAAAACTAAAATTATAAAATCTAGAAAGATTTTATTAACTTTTTATATAATTATATTTACACTTAATGCTAAGTTCTTAGTTTCCCAAGTTACTTCTAGCTAGATAAAATTACATGGTTTAAATTGGGAGATCTGGTCACTGCTGGGTTTCTAAAAGATAGTAACAGGCGTTTGTTATTATGCACAATTTATTAATCAATTTTCAAATTAAGTTATTTCAGAGTTTCATTTTAAAGTGTAGCTACATTTTAGGAGAGTAAAAACTATATATATATAAAAAAAACTAAGCTAAAGTGACAAGCAGATTGATTGCTGCTGCGGAGGCAAGTCTTCTATCTTACCTAACCTGTTAAACATAAATTTAGCTGCACAGTGAAGAGTGCTATCTAAAGCATGTGTCAGCCATGCAGAGGATGTTGCTAGCTGCTCTCAGCTGATCACAGCAAAGCTGGTTAGCTGGACTGAAACATAACACCTGTGGAAACTCAGTACTTGACTCGTGGAGGTTCGCTCAGATCCGTAGGAGGCACGAAGTGTGATCCTGAATCAACTGTACAGTCTATACAAGTAGTTTAGTTTCCATTACTGGAGAGCATTTAGAGTTAGCTCAATGACACACATTTGCATGCACACACACACACACACGCTAAACCCCTAAGGGCTGTGACCTTCAAAAGAATGCAACCTCCCTAAAGTAAAAGACTTTGAAATGGTATTTTAAACAAGTGGACACTACATCAGTACACTTCTCTATAATCATGTGCTCATGAAGTCACAAGGAACTTTTAGCATCAATCACCTTCAAGGACTCTAAATTCTTCTTTAACTTTAACAGATGTGAGGGTGAGAATGAAAATAGCAGTCTACTCAGGTTGCTTCTACATACATTTCAGCTTGTTATCATAGGTATTTATTTTCTACATTCTTTTGTAAAAGCAGCACTAATGAGCTCTCCGAAACTTCACTTAAAACTTACTTATTATGGAAAAAGTGGTATCATATTATTATTATTTTTAGAGCCTATCCCAAGAGACTTAGGGCAGGAGGCAGGGTACTCCCTAGACGGGGTGCCAGTCCATTTCAGGGCACAACACACACTCACGCTGATTTACACACTATGGCAACTTGGGAATGTCAAATAGCCTAATCTGCATGTCTTTGGACTGTGGGAGAAAACCTACCAAGCACATGGAGAACATGCAAACTCCATGCACACATACCCAAGGCGGGAATCAAACCCAGACCCTGGAGTTGCAAGGCGACAGTGATAAACACTAGCCCACCGTGCCGCCACCACCTTTATATGCGCCAGCAACCTCATTTCCTCTCCCCACTGTTGTAACCATTCAGCAGCACCAGTATACTAATTACTGTTATCATTTTCACCTGTTTCTCAATTTTTCATGCCTTAAGTTAGTGATAATGATTTTTATACTTGAATGATTCATAGGTCACTGTGTGGCTTAACAAACAAAAAACATTCCTCTGAAACTGCTCAGGTACAGCAAACGGACTGAAAATGAGAGCCAAAAAGCATCCATCAGGAAGCCTGGAGAATTATTCTCCAAGACTACATTAAATACATGAAAGTCTGGAGTTTTGGAAACAAAATATGAAGAAATGAGGGCTGGCTTAAGACTTTTGCACAGTACTGTATTTGGAAAAGCATTCACTTTTGGAAGTAATGACAAGAACTACGTATTGGTTAAAGTTTCCAGATCATATCTGGTAATGAAATGGTGGTCAGATTTAGTATTTTGACTTGAGAACAAGAGCATTTTTTTTCTACCAGATTGGAAAACCCTGTCTGACCAATCAGATTTGGGAATTCAACAGAAACAAGCTTATTAGATTGAAAATTCTGTTTAAAGGTTGTTAAACTTTATAGTAGAGACAATTATTTTCCCACGTACATAAATAACTTTTAATGATATGTTGACATTTCACTGTATAACCAGTATTTAAGGATTTGGGGCTCTGTGCAGTGTTTTTGTGTAAACGAACCTGCTGGGTAGAAAAGCTTCAGATTCCTTCACATGAGAAAGAAGAAATCCAATAATACTGATAATATTTAGTGTTTGCTGTGTTAATATAACCCCTGTGTTAATGTGCATGGAAAGTCATGTGAGATTTTTCCAGTCAAACAGCATGCTGAGACTGATGCGTATGTGTAAGTAAGAAAGAGAGAGAGAGAGAGAAAAGGAGAGAGAGTGAAGCATGTGATTGACTCAGGCTGCAGGAACCCTGAATGTGAAACAGTGAGCAGTGGCTGCATTCCTTTGGAGTTGGAGATTTTGACGCAACTCTTTCTCTCTCTCTCTCATACACACAAACTTTTTCTTTGCATAATATTAATGTTATTCTTGGCATTAAATGATTCATATGTCTGTATACCTGTTTAAAGTCATTGCATGATTTCTTGTCATAAAGCCAAATGCTCTCCATTTGGATTACCACCTCTACAAAAACAAGATTAACACAGATTACTTTATCACGGTTGCAGACGTTAAACTCTGGACAAAGGCTTCATTTATGAAAACAGAAACAGCAGTGGGATTAGACTCTAGTGCTGTTACATTTTGAAGGTTTCGAGGCCTCAGTAGGGTAAGAACACTTCTGTAAGCTGTTTCTGAGAAGGAATGAATAAATACATCTGAATACAAGAACACCAACCTCAGTTCCAGATGATCATTTCTAATCAAAAAAGGTATATAGTATGCAATACTATAATAATAGGCAGGAGTTGATATTCTTATGCCATTGTAAGATGTAAGAAAGTGTGTTTGTGCATATGATAGTAAAATAACATAACATGTAAATCTCATTTTGCTTGTGTATCATGATTTCTAGATACAGTATGTTTAAAAATGAGAGCCCAAAAACATCCTCCAGGAAACCTGAAGAATGATTCCTCTAAAAGAAATGAAAAAATACAAGAAAGTCTGTCTCTTTGGAAGCAAAATAGGAAGAAATGAGGGCTGGCTGGTAACACGGTGGCGTGGTGGTTAGCACAGTGGCATTGCACTTCCAGGGTCCAGAGTTTGATTCCTGCCTCTGGTCTGTGTGCATGGAGTTTGCATGTCCCCCTGCTTGATGGTTTACCTCTGGGTACTCTGGTTTCTTCCCACAGTCCAAGGACATGCAGATTAGGCTAGTTGGGGCCAGGGGTAGCTCAGTGGTTAAGGCATTGGACTACGGTTCTGAAGATCCCAGGTTCAAACCCCACAACCACCAAGTTGCCACTGTTGGGCCCTTGAGCAAGGCCCTTAACCCTCAACTGCTCAGATGTATAATGAGATAAAAATGTAAGTCGCTCTGGATAAGAGCGTCTGCCAAATGCCCAAATGTAAATGTAGTTGGCGTTCCCAATTTGCCCCATAGTGTGTGTGCCCTACGATGGATTGGTATCCTGCCTTGTGCCCAAAGTTGGAGAAACTATTTCATTTCGAAAGTAATGACAAGGACTATATCTTGGTTTAAGCCATGGCCAAAAGTCTTCCTGTTGCTTCAGGGTTTTTTAATCGTTTTGTCAGATGCTACTACTGGATGGTATACTGAAGTATAATTAAAAGGATTTCATAAGTGTCTAAAGGTTTATTAAAAATTACGTTAAATTTATGAAAAAAGTCAATATTTGCAGTGTTGACACTTCTTTTTCAAAACCTCTGCAATGTGCCCTGGTGTGCTGTCAATCAACTTCTGGGCCACATAATGACTGATGGCAGCCCATTCTTGCATAATCAATGCTTGAAGTTTATCAGAATTTGTTTCCTGGCCATAGACCCAAAATTCTGATGTTTTGTTCCCCTAGCCACTTAGCTATCACTTTTGCCTTATGGTAAGGTTCTCCAAAATATTTCTGGATAGTTGGGAAAAGTTGCAATGATTTTTTCAGGTACATAAATAACGCATAATTGTATGTTGATATTTCACTGTATAATCTGTATTTTTAGGATTTAGTGCTTTGTGCAATGTTGTCGTGTAAACGAACCTGCTTACGTCAGTGTTCTTGATTGTGTATGTATTGGATCGGTAACTATGGGACAAATTGTGTTCAGGGAATATAATTTGCTGTAAACAGCACTACGAAAAGCCCTACAAAATGGCTGCCCTCTAAATAGCATATCAGGAAAAAGACTCCCGCTCGGCAAAGAGACCCAGTCTGACTTACGACAGCTGTGATCTCTGATATGTATGTGTTTATCTAAAATAGGAGTTCCGGTTGTGATTTTTTTGTGTGTGTTTGTTTTGTGCTGTGTGTTTTGCAGCCATGAATGTGTGAGTAATGACCTGCTTGTTGCATCCCATGGTTTCCTACATTCGCTTCACTAAGAATAGCTCGACTCATGCAGAGAACACTTTACACAGCTGGTGTTGTGAACGCCGCTCGCTGCTTGTTTAATGTAAGAGCTTTGGTTTGGTTTGCATCTGTGTGTGTGTGTGTGTGTGTGGATACTTGCACACGTTTTCTCTGGAAACTAGCTTGCTGTTGTATGAACCTGCTAATATGTTCACAATATCTCCGCACAGTATATGTAGAATAACAAGTTCACAAGTTAGCGCCAGAGGTGGTTCTGAGAGAAGAAATTTAACTTAAAGGTATGTTTAATCTCAATACACAGTTGAGTCCACTATAATATTTCAGCAGCTGTAATTTATTTCCCTCAAAACTGTGCTCCTCTGGTTAGCTTGCTAGCTAGCATAAAGGGCTAATTATTCTAATATGAAGTCAGTGAAATATGTAAGTTATTTGGAAAGATTATTAGCACACACTGTAGTTACTCCGGAAGACTTTCACTTGTCAAGGCTGTTTATAACATCAAGTGAGCTAAAGTTATACAAGGAGCTTTCTAACTAGCTAGCTAGATAACTTACTCCTAGAAGAACCAACTCCTAAAGAAGGAAAGCACCAACTTCCACATGAAGAGCCTCTTTCTGCATAAAGACCACGGTGTTTTTGATAGTATCATCCTTAGATTTTTGAACATCTAGAAGCTGGGTATTTGAGTGTTTGTGTGTGTGAATGTGTGTGTATCTCCAGCAGGCATTCACCAATGTTATTCCTGGTTTGACTCTTGCTAACACGCTTAGCAACAACACCATGATTCCTCATTAACCTGAATCCTGTCCGCTCTGGAACAGACCCGGCAGGCCAAAAGCCAAACTTAACCCTGTATCAGAGATACACTTAAAGCCTACTTGGCCCAGGTTGGGAAATTCTCCAGGAGACCTCCTGGATCAGGATCAGGACAGATTCAGATCAATGCTATAGTGTGTACAGTACATATATGGAAACATACAGTACAGTATATTTACAGCATTTGGCAGAAACCCTTATCCAGAGTGACTTACATTTTTATCTCATTATATATACAAGCAGTTGAGGCTTAAGGGCCTTGCTCAAGGGCCCAACAGTGTCAATGTGGTGGTAGATGGGTTTGATTCTGGGACCTTCTGATCCGCAGTTCAACCTTAACCACTGAACTATCCCAGCCCCTTTTATTTAGAGGGAAACATACAGTACAATACATAAGCGAATATAAAATAGAAGGTCTGGAATGCATTATCAGTGCAAATGACATTAGCAACACTTGAAAATTTTCAAGCGAATAAACAATCTTTAAAAAAAAATAATAACCCAGTCGAGAATGCGACAAATGAACTTTTGCTTCTGGGGAGATTGTTTTCACAGATATACCTTGAGCAACTGTTGACAAAATTGATGACAAACTGCAGACTCGCTGTCTTCAAAAAGCAGACAGCAGCTTAAAATAAATGATTTTA
Organism: Leiocassis micropogon; assembly: GCA_028565275.1. NCBI lineage: Eukaryota > Metazoa > Chordata > Actinopteri > Siluriformes > Bagridae > Leiocassis > Leiocassis micropogon. The sequence continues at coordinate 10,442 of JAOVVA010030819.1, forward strand.
TGAATATATGTGCACTGGTGGCTCAGTGACGATGGCACAGTGGTGTAGTGGTTAGCACTGTCGCCTTGCACCTCCAGGGTCCGGGTTCCCGCCCAGGCTCGATTCCCATCTCTGTGTGTGGATGTTCTCCCTGTGTTTGGTGGGTTTCCTCCGGGTACTCCGGCTTCCTCCCACAGTCCAAAAACCTGCAGATTAGGTTAATTGGTTTTCCCAAATTGCCTGTAGTGTGTGAGTGAGTGTGCGCCCTGCGATGGATTGGCACCCTGTCCAGAGTGTATCCTGCCTTTTGCCCTGAAGACAGGATAAAACGGTATAGACGATGAGAGAGTAAGTGAGTGGTGGTTCAGTGGTAGTAGAGGTGCCATGTGGAAGGGCCGGGGTTAATTCCCAGCCAGTGCCCAAACTCCAGCCACAGGATGCAGTGTGGGTCCCAAGCCCAGATAAAATGGGAGGGTTTCATCAGGGGATCTGGCGTAAAACCTGTGCCAAGATTGAATGTGTGGACCAGAAGATCTGCAGTACAATAAATAAAAGCTACCTAAAATGCTAAGTAGCTAGTTACATTGAGACAAAGGTCTCTTGTAATTAGATACAACTTAATTTTTACAACAATAATATTGTTTGTGTTAAGAGTCGCAAAACATGTAACTGATTTGTGACTATAACTTCAGATCACTAGTCAAGCTAATTACTACTACATTCATACAAGGGGTGATCAAGTTGAGCTGAGATTTTTGCATTGTGCAGAATAACAGAACACAGTTCTGAGAGTAAGACCACCAAGATAGAATTTTTTTTCGGTACGCCGGAGCCATGATCAGACTGACTGCTTCATGTTTAAAACGCTGGCCTCCCAGGAACTCCTTTAATGGCCCAAACATGTGGAAATGGCATGGAGTGAAGTCAGCAATAACGCCGTGTTCCAGGAATACTGTATGCAAGTCGTGTTTGTGGATGAGTGTGTGTATACTGTAACATGTGTCTTTTCCACAAGTTGGCGACAGGTTATGGGTCGATTTTCAAGGATCAGGTGCTGAATATTCACAGGAACAACTTCCGTGGTCTTCTGTGAATGTCAAACGTTTTTTTCACAATTCCTGGTTTGACTTGAACACCCCTTTTCTATAAATCAGATTTTATGCTACATTTATGCTTCATCATCATTTATACAAAAGCAAACAAACATAAATAAAGAACAGTAACATTGCTTTGTGTATTATTGAAGTTACAACCGGAGATCCAATTTTTTTCCTTTATTTGTGTTCACAAGATCATATAAAAATTGAGAGTCACATTTGGAACCATGACACCATAGCCGAAATATCTCGCACTGTGCTCCATATCTATTAAAAGAAGGTGTTGTGTATTGCTCTCATAATGTCATAAATCAAAAAACACAGTGAGGGGAAAAACAGATCATCAGATATCATAAGGAACAGGAAATGACTTCTGAATCACTTGCTAACTTTAAATGAGTCGTAGCCACCCTGCGGTTATAATCAGTATGTTTTTATAGGACGTGAAGACCAATCACCTTCACCCCAGCACATCCTGTGTTATTTTGGGTTTTCACCGTTATGATAAGCAAATGTTTATCTAAATTACTCATAAGTGGTTACTTTTTTAGAGTTCCTGGTCTGTCTGTCTGAACATCATTATGAACACATTTATCAGTCCGCCCACTCATCCACTCATCCATCCACCCACCATCTGTGTGTCTATCCAGCTATCATCAGGTTGTCTATCTATCTACCAAACTTTCACCTATTAGCCTTCCACCCATATCTCCATCAGTCGATTCATTCATCCATTCTCCCATCTATCCATATATCCACCAAGCTATTCATTCTTCTGTCTATCCATTTATCTATCTAAGTGGATTTTATACTAGTGAAAGTGAGACCATATTAAATGTCAGTCTGTCTGGTACAGTGTTTACGGGAGCTCAGGACCGTCTTAAACTTGTCTCTTCATATCTGCATCATCATTAGTCCATGTTAAGTCCCTAATGACCGACACTGTTGGATCGTGACTCCACCCCCTCGTTCAGGCTTTGTAATCATCCTTCATACAGCAGAAGACCTGGCACTGGTCACATGACCCATCACTGTCACACAGCAAGAACATTTTCTTTATTTAACCACAGGGACTTGCTAGACACCTGCCCAGTCACTTGCTAACGACATGCTTGTCCCATCATACATCTATTTTAAAGTTCTCAGTGCTCACATGGGCAGACTGCTGTAAGGCAGTGTGACTTTATTGTTGGGATGTAATGAGTCATGTGTTTCACTGCAAGGAGTGTTAACGTTCACGGAAAATGTGGATTTATCAATATGCGCTGCTTGTTGTGTTTTTCTCTTTTGTTATACAAGTTACATGTTTTATGGTGGAAATAACCATTACATTCCCTTTGCGGATAAAAGATCAATGCTAATCTAAAAAAAAAAAAAAAAAAAAATTCAAGTTCAATAATTAATAATTAACATGTACAGTAAGCTTGTTTTAAAAGCCTAAATCTTACTACAGTGCTACACATTACAAAGTTATTTAACAAAAAGTTATTTATTGGTAATATTATTTAATATTTCTCTTTTTGAAATGATGAACTGAATTATTATTAATATAAAAACAGTCATATGATCTTAATTGTACGCAGTATTTATTTACATTAAAAGATCAAATCTGTTTAGTAAGAATTTAGTAACAAACTATGCTAGAAAATAATGCTTTTTATTTAAGAGATGAATAGATGCCCCACTGAATGTGATCAACAATCCAGTCCAATTTCTAATACATCCTATTCCAGCTTCAGTTTTTTTGACACAAAAATTGTAAAACACATGAGGAGACTGAGGAAGAACACAAACCAGCTGCATTCCTGACATTCTTGTGCTCACATGCTGTGTATCGGTTATGTCATAAAAACGCTTGCAGGCTTTTAGTGAAGAAAAGGAAGTTACTATGTGGTTTAATCTCAGTTTGACACTTTAACCCCGTGATGTTACAATGTGTTTTTCTTCATTTAGTTTTTCCTACAGTACAAACCACATGTGTGGAAAGAACAAGTTGGGAAACTTTAATATGTTACTGCAATAGTACAGTAGAGGAGAGAACATTCTTGAACTGGTCTTTTGAAAGCAACAACCATCTACAGTAAAAGATCTTCTGCTTATTAAAAAAAAAAAAAAAAAAAAAACATTTTACATAATTCATGACAGGTCCACAGATTGGGACGGGTATTGTAATTTCTCATTCAATTACAGAATGATCCAAAACTATAACTTAGTTAAATAATAATTTTTTTCGCATTTTTAAAAAATACACAAATAATGTATAACAATCTGTCTAATTCTTTTCCTTATACAAACACAAATAAGTTTATTAAAAAAAATGTTTTGAGCATCTAATATCACTATTGTTGAGCATTGGTGGCACTGGGTTAAATTCCCACCTAAACCCCAGCCACTTGATGTAGTACTGGTCCCAAGACCAAGGACCTTGACCTTGGAGCAGCTGAAAGACTATCAATATCGCACCTGTTCTCATGATAAATCAGTCATTATTCAAGAGATTCAAGAACCTGTTTTAAAGAGGAATAAAATGTGATAAAAAAAAAAAAACCCTGATAAACAAAGGGGAAGAATCGGATACATCAAGTCATCATGGAGTTGCAGTGGTGTCCGTATGTTTCCTCCAGCTGTCTCACACCAATTTTCACCTCAACACCCCAATACTAACTTCAATCTCATGTTGTCATGAGTGTGAATCACACATGTACAGATATAAAAAGAAACATACACCATGACACTAACGCCACCGCCAGGTCAATTATAAAACACTGATTATCAATTACATACTAGTAAATTGGTGACAGGATTATGGGCACCCAAGGCTCACTTTATGCCTGTGGGGCCCAAAGGCCAGCTTGCCTGGTCTGATCCCACAGGAAATGGCTAAAAAAAGTTAAAGCTGGTCAGGATAGAAAGTTATCAGAACACCAGGTAAACCATAGCCTATCGCAAATGGGGCTTAGCAGGCAAAGAGGTCAAGGTTGTTGATCTGACCTCAACATTCTCCAGATCTCAGTCTGAACAAACATTCATGGATTTTCCTGGACAAACGCGCAACCCACAGCACCCAAAGGATCCACCATTATGTGCCAGGCACTACACCACACCCCCAGAGGTCTTATAATATCAAAAATATTTTTGTCTTCTCAATGCTGCAATTTGCTTCATTTCCCTTGAAAAAAAGGAGATGACTTGGCACTAAAGCTTTCATTAAAATGTAAAACCAGTTCATTGACTTTCTGTGATGTGATTTCACCTGAATGAACCCTGCTGTGTGTTTTGTGCGTTGTGTTAAACCTATTAGCATAGGATTTAAATTCTTAAAATAACCTGGATTTATTCTGATAGCTCATGGATCTCAGGTCCAAAAATAACCCTGGATTTTACCCGAAAGCTCAACCGAGTGAATGCCAGATGAATGAGTGATTGGGCGGTGGAGGGGAGGGAGTGGAAACATTCGGGTGATGAAATGAAACAAGCAGAAGGAAGTTAGGGATTACGCAGTGCCTCTGCGTTGGAAATCTGCTTGCGGGGCATGTAGAAGCCCTGAGTCATCATCGGCAGTCCATGGGAGAGATGAGTGGACAGAGCTGGACTGTGAGGGATAATTAACTGAGCGTGACGAAGACACAACTGACACTACCGTTCAGCTTCACTGATCATGTTCTAATCACCATTAGGGTGATATACTCTCAATGCATACTATAGTATAGTATAGGTATAATTGATTACAAGTGAAATAAGAACTTCATTGTAAACATGAAATAAATTAGGGTACATCTCATTACTGTGGTACGTCAGACACTCTTATGGCAGGCACTGTGGGACTTTATACTATTTGGTATACGATATACACTTTGGTGAATACCATGGTACTTATTGGATACCACAGCAGCAACCAAAGTTCAGCAGGTATCTAATATGTTACGTTTGTACATATTATTAGATACAGTGTGTTAGTTTACTGTATACCACGTGCATGGTGTAATACTTGCAGGAACATACAAACCCGATTCCAAAAAAGTTGGGATACTGTACAAATTGTGAATAAAAACAGAATGCAATGATGTGGAAGTTTCAAATTTCAATATTTTATTCAGAATACAAC
>JAOVVA010030859.1:0-15617 GCA_028565275.1 Leiocassis micropogon
ACAACATTATTGTTGAAATACACAGTCCTGAAAAAGGGGCGTTTCTTTTTTTGCTGAGTATATATATATATATATAATCTATATGGCTAAAAAGAAATAATAAATAATAAAATAAAATAATAAAATAAAATTAAACATTATACATGAAAAACAACACAAGCATGGCTCCAAGTAATAAGAATAAAACGTCACCAATGCGCCAATGCTTTTATCCAGACAGCTACATGTGGCAGCTACAAAGTTGACCAGTGAAAGTTTTCAGCTAGTCTTCATATCAGATAATGCTAACTAAGCAGACTTGGGTTCTTTACATTGTTTAAATTTCTTTTGGTCCTTGGTGTGATCACTCATCAAGCACCACATTTTGTTTGGAAGCGGACAGAGACCCATCTTTTCAAGCAGTCTCAGTTCGCTTGCTTGGTTCGCACCAAGGTTCGGATGACAGCATTCACATTTGTTCAAGTGAACTGCACTAATAAAGCAACCGCACCAGTGTTCGTTTTAAACGAAACCAAACATGCCAAGTGTGAACACACCCTAAAAATAAGTAGCTAATTTCTTTTTAAAATTGCACAAATTGTACCTGAGACTATATTTTAAGTAAAGGGTCGTCACACCAATTATCAACTTTATTTCATTGATTACTGTTTACTGTTTTTTAAATGTAGAAACTTTAATTTTAAAGACATTCTTGCTCTACAATAGTTACTTGCATGTGCCTAAAACCTTTGCACAGTACTTTGTATTAGTTCAGATGATTTCAGTTTAGAATAATGATTTAATGATTAATTTGCATAATTACTTACTTGTTTTTTCTTTTGTGTTCATGTTAGTGTTGTTCCCATGCAGTGTTGCTTCACACACCACTGAATTAGCATGCAGAGCCGGTTGAGATGTTTCTGATGCACTAGAAACATCCTGACCTATCAAGACGTATTATAATTGAATTTATTTAGTTTGTAACTCAGTGTTGTTGAAGAAAACACAGGTAAAATTTTGCTTTTTTTATCATTTGTTTTCCAGGTTGAACATGAACATTACAGCAGGATCTTAATCAATTATGATGGAAATCCTACCTTTAACCTTTAAATCAGATCCATCGCCAAACACAGTGTACGGATAGTTGATCATGCAGTAGTACATGCCTTCATCCGATTGAATAATATTTAAAATGGTCATATTGATGCAGCTTGAAAATCTTTCTATTTTAAACCGTGACTTTTGGGATTCATTGTAAAACGTTTCTCCAGCATGTGTATAGAAATGTACTATGGCCTGAGGTTTTGCTCTTTTTATTAGCTTCAACAAGGCTATTGTACCGAAGTCTGTTTTAGAAATACAACACTGCAGAGTAGCCGAGTCACCGACGTTCACGCTGATCTCTTTCTCAGGCTGATAAACTAGTGACTCTGAGAGGGATTGTGCACTGACCCAGCATCTAAAAAGTTGGATTGTATCTAAAAAAAACCAAATACATTTATGTATAACAAATGTAATTCTTATGTTATTATACAAAAGTTTTTTTTTAACATTATTAAATAATACTGGATTTCTATTCACATACAACTGCACTGAATTTAAGTAACACGTGAAAAGATGAAATAGAAATAATTTCCTAAATGATTTACTTACACATAGCGCTGAAGGTCATCAATAAAATCCATAAACCAGACATTTCCAATTTCTTAGAAAGTTATATAGTGTTTTGATCTCATTCATAAACAGCACCTGAATGTGCTCGTAGCTTGGTTTGAATTTTTTACTTGTACGATAGGCAGTGTGTACTGAGCATGCCCAGAATATGACGTGCAGAAAACACAAACCACATATTTTTGTATTCACATCAAAGTATCATTACAAAATGGAAATTGTGGCTTACCCATACTCACATGTACAGGTACTTACAGTCACATGTACCCACACTAATTTCTCAATGTTGTTTATGTTAAAAGAGCGAACGATATATATATATATATTTTTTTTTTTTACATTATTTATATTTTAACATATATTTAGGTATTTTAACATATATTTATTATATTAATAATTTATACTAAAAGAAATCCCCAGTAGATCAGTTAACTTTAATTTTAGCATTACATTGTACAAGTACACCAATCAGCCATAACATTAACACCACATAATATTAAGACATCAACATTGATTATTAATTTTATACCAGTAAACTGATGACAGGATCATGGACAACCAGTGCTGATTTTTGTAGCAAAGCCCAGCCTGTCCAGTCTAATAACACAAAAAAAAAACAATGCAGCACAACTCACTGAAAAAACGACCACAATAGAAACCCAGTGCACCACAGATGCCCCATCATGTAAGAGCTCAAGAGCCAAAGTCAGCTGACCAAGCCTTCAAGTCTGATCAATCACCCATGAGATATGCTGGACAAGTCCGATCCATCTTTTAATATTTACAAATCGATTCTCTCTGTTTGGTTCAACTGAAATCTAAAAGAAATCAAATTTGCAACAACAAAACAAAAACACATGGAGGAATGTCTGCCAAATGCTTTAACACTAATAACTATATTTACTGGTTAACAATGCACCGTGAATTTGGGTATAAAAAGTTATCCACAAAAGCAGCAGTTAAATCTCCGTCATTAAGTCGGCCCTCATTTAGCCACCTACAGCAGAAGCGTTCAAAAAGCTCGAGATTTACTCTGCAGAGAGTAAAATGGCTAAAACTTTAGCCATAGAGAGAGTGGTTCCCAGCTCTGGCCGAGGCAGTCCGGGTTTATATGCTTGCAGGCTGACTTTGAGCGACTGTTCAGCACAACTGCACACATTCTTGATAATAAGGGCATTAGACTGTCTCTAAAAAGAGCAAAAATTCTGATATTTATAAAGAATTTCCTATACACTCACATGTACTGTACCTGCTCTCGCTGTTTACTCATGAGTAGCCATGATTGGCTCGCCAAATACAAACTGACTGATGTGTGTATTTACCTAAAAAATGCTCAACGTTGCAGAGTTTAATGCACATTATAACAGGTGTGTATAGCCGGACAGTCGTATTTTAGATAAGCATTTCGGCATGTGTGAGGCGCATACATAATCACCAAGTATTTATAGTGCCTGAGTTTATGCAGTTGACATCACAGGTTGGCACTGATCCACTTCTGGCGATCTGATTTCTGGTCCATGCCAATGTATAAATTCAATCTTGTAATTTACAGTTGGGTGTGTGACTATATGCAGGTGTGCTTGTGCTCTGCGAGTGATTTGCACCCAATCCAGGAAAACTTGTTTCTTATGTTTTCTGCAATATTAGTCTATAATGTATTTTTATTTGTATTTAACAAACCTTTTTTTTTCTCTACTAATCAATTTTAATGGTATTTTTCTCCTGCTATCATGAATCATGTTTTGGTGGTAAAAAAAAAAATCCACATATTAAATGATACTTTATTACATATTAATCACATGTTCATCTATTTATCACATATTAAATGGTTATTTACGCAGTTCACATATTCCACTAAAAAACGAGACTTTTAATTGCCGAGGACTGATAGACTTGAAATGAAATGGACTGTCATCCATTCTGTTATTCAGTTTGTGCTCTCTACAAAACTTTGTTATAGTAAAAAGTCTTTGGCTGTTAATTATATGACTCAGCCTGTGTAGTCTACCTTCTTTTTGACATGATGGTGAACTGTTATGATGTGAAGTTTATGAACGTTTCATGAAAACGTTCACACAAAATCTTTTTTGTTCGGTGTATAAACTTTATTTGAAGTCTACATTGATCAGATTGTTCATAGTAATCTCATAGTAAAATATAGTATAGTATAGGAGTCAATTATAAAAAGAAAGCAACAAAAACTATATGCTCAATAAAATAATGATGGTGGACAGGTTAAAGCAGTGTGAACCCAATTGCACAACAAAGGTTTATTTTTCTATTTCTAAAAGGATTAATAGTTTGTATATGATTATTTAGTTTGCTTAATGTACAGTAACATTTTCGAATCAAGTTACAGTCCTTAACTTGTGCGTATTAACCTCTTAAGACCTCGCTTTCCTCATATCAGAACAATACATTTTCGCTCTATTACATTGTGTGTATATTTTTGTAAGGTCCTCATATGAGGGCCACTGTGGATTAATCTTTTGTCAGCCCCCTTCCTGTATGAAGATACTGGTCAATTTAATAGTCATCAGGTGCTAACAGACACAAACAAACATTTGTTTAATTTTAAAGTTGTTGCACAGTTTATAATAATAAATATGGGGGAAAATATTTTATTAATAATATGTTACATAATTTTTTCTGTTTTTGCAGTGTAACAGTACCATGCATTATGAATTATTTTTCTTACAGCTATATTTCACATCAGAGTACACACACTCATTCGATGATCCATTTTTCTTTTTCTCAGCTTTGGCTTTCGTCTTGGAGAATTGCAAAGCTGCATAATTCAGTGTATCGGTTTCTGATTCCTGAACAAACAACAATAACAACTATAAAAATTAATAAACATGAAAATAAGTCTAACTTACAATAATATTAATACCACTTTATGCACAGAAAATACACAGAACAGAACAGAGTCACATGCAAATCTGCCTAACCTTACTGTATTTATTACTGTACAGTATATACGCGTTATGGACTCATGGATGACTAAAGGAAATCTAGGGGTATCTACAGAAAAATATAATTACATTTACAGAATGTAACAGTATAAAATCCATTTTAATGCACACATACCTGTCTTGTTTCAGGACAATTTTCCATATAAGCATTCACTATTAATGCAGGAACACACTCATTAGTCTTTTTTAACAGAAATGAAGTTAAAATGTATTGAATGATTTTTAAGTAATCTAATTAGAAAAGTACTTACACATACAAATTTTATTTTTCCTTGTGCTCAGTATGAAAGAAGTGAGACAAATATTGAGAAGCACACACAAACCCAAAGCTATTCCCAAACCGAGCACTGTCAAATGTAGACATCTGGTTATTTTTTATTCTCTTATTTCACTACATTTAATTTTTATTAGTACAAAAGATTTTCCAGTGGAATTGTGAATTTGAATTTAGAATAATTATTTAATAATTGATTGCATAACAACCAACCTGTTTTCTCTTTTGTGTTCATGTTAGTGTTGTTTCCATGCGGTGTTGCTTCACACACCGCTGAATTAGAATGCACAGCTGGCTGAGATTTTTCTGATGTACTAGTAATATTCCGACCTATAAAGACATATTGACTTTTTACTCTGTAACTCAGTGTTGTTAAAGAGAACACAGGTAGCATTTTACTTCTTTATTATTTGTGATAAGATTTCCAGCATTACTGATAATGATAATGATAGAGTGTTTATAGTCAACACGTAAATCTGACCTTTAATTTGTAAATAAGTTCCATCTCCAAATGCAGAGTATGGGTAGATGATTGCACAGTAGTACATGGCTTCATCTGATTTAATTATATTTAAAATGGTCATATTGAAGCAGTTTGACGATCTTTCTATTTGGTAATGAGACTTTTGGAATCCATTGTAAAAAGTTTCTCCAGCATGCTTAAAGAAATTGACTATAGCCTGAGGGCTTTTCCTATCTGTTTGCTTAAACCAAGCTACTAGACCAAAAGCACTTTCAAGAATACAGCACTGCAGAGTAGTCGATTCACCGATGTTCACACTGATCTCCTTTTTAGGCTGATAAATTTTTGAGTTTGTAAGGGATTGTGCAGTAACCCAGGGTCGTGAAAGCTGGACTGTACCTAAAAAAGTCAATACATTAATTGGGTTTTATAAAATGCTGTTTATATATTATTATACAAAAACGATTCATTAAAATTATCTAAAAGGAATAATATTGGAGTTTGAATCACATACAACTGCATTGGACTTAAGTGACACGTGAAAAGATGTGATAATTTACTAAATAAAGTACTTACACATGGTGCTGAAGGTCATCAATAAAATCCAGAAACCAGACATTTTTAATTTCTTAGAAAATTGCTAGTATTTGGGTCACATTTATAAATGGAACATAAATGTGATTTTAGCTTGGTTTGAATTTATATTTATACTATGAACAGTGTGTACTGAGCACGCCCCAAAATATGACGTGTAGAAAACAAAAACACAATAAGGAAGAACGAATTATTCTGATCTACCTACATCTACACCACATATTTCCATATTCACACAGAAAGAAGTATTGTGACAAAATGGAAAATGTGGTTTACTCACGTGTACTTAAAATAATATCTCAATGTTGTTTATTGTCAACATTCGAGAGAGAAAAATGTGTAATGTGTAAAGGAAACATTTTTGTCATTCCATGGTTATATGCATGTCTTAAAGTTAAGACATTTTAGGAACATTCTGTCACCTTTAATTTCATAAAAATTATATTAAATGTTAATATGTAAAATGTGTTGCTTGTTTATCGATCTGACTGCAGTTTACTTGTATCTTTTGGTTGGGGTTCATAACCCCTGATATGTGAGGCTTATGACTCTATGTTGTACATTATGTCATAAATGTAAACCACATGTAGATCATATCAATGAATGACTGAGACACGATTGTGGCATTTATCAAAATGTATAGCATCACCAAGTATTCACAGAGTCTAAAGTGTCAGGAGTCTTCCACATATCTTCTCCCAAATACCTGTAACTGCAGACAGTGTAACTGGCAAAAAGGCAAGGATTACTGGAATTTATTTATGGCTAATTATGCTTGCAGTTATGAGTGCATGGCTGCAGACTTCAATCATTTTTCCAACCCATGCCTAAGGCACTGCTGAATCTTCTTTTCCATAACAGACATGTATTTGATAAAGACAAGGTAGATGGATTTCCCCTATCAGCCGGTTAATTTCAGGTATAGTGTTACTTTGGGTGCACACTGGTGCCACAGAACTGGGACAGCATAATTTAGCAGGTGGATACCAGTTTTATCCGATCTCTTTATTTTTGTGATGTCTGGAAAACACTTTAGGATGGTTGAGTCATGTTTAACATTCAGATGTCGGTATCAGAAGAGTGAAACAGTGTCTCTGCTATAAACTGCCTACGGCCCCAGAGTCCATCACGTCTGCAATATTATATTAAAAGATATTTCTCTCATATTGAGGAGTAAGTGTTAAATTTCATTTAATGATAAGTAAAAGCATTTCCACACACACAATGCAAAGAGAACTCAAGCGGTTAGGACTAAACAGCTGCGAAAACCACATATGAGTAAGGCTAATCAGACAAAGGCTTTGCTTTTGCTAGGCATTAAGAATGACATGTGGAGCATTGGAAAAAACTGATGTGGCCTGTTGTGTCCAGATTTACCCTGTTCTAGAGTGATGGGTGCATCAGTCTAAGAATAGAGGCACTCCTCAGGCCAAGTGCCTACCATACAAGCTTGTGGGGGCAGTGTTATGATCTGGGGTTGCTTGTGTTGGTCAGGTCTAGGTTCAGCAACATTGTGTGCCCAAAAAATGAGCTCAGCTGACAACCTGAAAGTACTGAATGACCAGGTTTTTCCATCAATGGATTTTTTCTGATGGCACAAGTATTTTCCAAGATGATGATGCCAGGATTGATTGAGCTCAAATTGTGAAAGAGTGGTTCAGGGAGCATGAAGCATCATTTTCACACATGGATTGGCCGCCACAAAGTCCAGACCTTTACTCCATTGAGAATCTTTGGGATGTGCTGGAGAAGACTTTACAAAGCGGTCTGACGAGATCTCCCATCATCAATAAAGATCTTGCAGAAAAATTCATGCAATTCTGGAAAGAAAGAAATTGAATAACATTGCATAAGCTTTTAGAAATGATGCCACAGCTAATAAATGCCATAATTGAAGCAAAAGGCGGTCCAACAAAATATTAAAGTGTGTGACTTTTTTAGCTAGGCAGGGTAACTTGGTGGAAAAACAACAAATAGCACAGTAAAAGTGCTTATCATTATCTCCAGAGATGTTAATCGTGACAATACACATCCATCCTTCCCAAATTTCACTAGCATGTCTTTTGTCCACTTAGTTTCACCAGCACCACAGCCCCACAGGAGAGCGTCCTCAGTTTTCTCTTGCGCTTCAGAGTACACTCATGAATGTAGAAACATAGCACCAACACCATTATATACTTTGTCGATTGAATGACAGTAATAGATTTTGTTTCATGTTATACAAAATGCAGTGTATTCAGTGTCTAACATCCCTAAAGAGAGTCTCTTCTGCCTACTAGCATCTGGTAAGTGGTACTGCAGCATTTAAGTCACAAACAGCAGACTTCTTCTTTAAACAGGATGTAATAGTCATCAATGCTTAGCCCTCTGAACACAAAATCGAATATACTACTTGGAAACCTTTCATTTTTTGTACTGTACTTAGATTTATACAGTTATAAATGAATTTATTCGCTTTCACTATACTCAGTTGTTTTTAAAGTTTTTGCCTATGTGTGTACACCTTACACTATAAATACTGTTAAACATAACAGCAGCAAAGTATTTTACTACTAGGATATTAACAGGATAAGACAGCCTGTGTGGTCTCTTTCTCTCATCTTCATTATAACATCAAGTGTTTGAATATGAGGTTATAGTTTGCTCTACTGAGGTGAAGGTTTCCAAAAAGAATTGCCATTATAACAAATGTCAATCTTTTTTCTTTTTAATCCTGTGCATGAAATAAATTCACAAACACACAAAAATATCTTTTCAATTAATAAACTTTATTTGGTAGTCTTCACTTGTACCATAGCTTTATATGGAAACGGAAAATTGTGCAAAAAAAAAAAGTGGAAGATCATACTGTAGTTTTTACCTGCTTATAGTAAGAAAACAAAATTAAACTCTCCAATTAAGCTGTGGAACTCTGTAAAATAATTCATTATCATTCATTTTTATCACTATGATCAAGACTTATTTTTGTCGCATTTTTGGATTAAATTGCACTTTATGTTTATTGAAATAGAAATGATGACACAATCTGAATTTATATTAAAATATATTGTTTACTGTCACAAGTTTCCTAAGTCAAAAGTTAGTCATATGAAACTCGATAGAAATAATGGTGGAAACAAATTTACTTTACACATGAATAATTCTTTTTTTTTTTAATGCAATATAATTTGTGCATCTTTCAGTAAGAAAAATATGATTACTATTTATTTAATATGTGCTATCTTATAGTAAAAAACATGTAATAAATAAGCATATTGTCACAATATGTTCACCTGATGAAATGTTTTCACAGATTTTGCTGTGCACAGTAATAGTACCATATGTATTATTTAAGCCACATCTTACAGTTTTTTCACGTCCGAGTACACACACTCATTTGATGAGACAGTTTTTATTTTTTTAGCTGTGGCTTTCTGCTTGGAGAATTTCAAAGCTGCATAGTTCAGTGTTTCCATTTCAGTTTCCTGAAATAATAATAATAATAATAATAATAATAATAATAATAATAATAATAACAATTTGTTATGGGTAACCGCACTATACACACTAACTACATAAAAGAAAAGCATTATGAAAATAAAAGCTTGAGATTCTTGTCCAAATCTGATTAATCTAATTGTAAAAAAATTATTTAGAACATTATAAAAAGCAAAACTTTAATTTAACAATATTTCCTATATGTACAGTAAGTAGGCCAAAATCATCTACAAAAACAAACAGAATACTAACTATATTCCTTAGTCCATGCAGAATACTAACTATACATAGCTATATATAGCACAAATTTTATAGATAGATAACTAGATTTTATAGATAGATACAGTAAATATATAGATATACTGTATATAGATAGAATACACATACCTGTCCTGTTTCTGTAAATTTTTCTACAGAAGCATTTACTATAAATATAAAAAAAACACCTATTAGTCTTTTGGATAGAGCTAATAGCAACGGTATTTATTTATTTTTAATATATTTTTTTAATTAATATCACATGCACTTACTCTTATCACATGTTCTTCTCCTTAGTATTAAATAGGTGAGAATTGCAAAAAATTGCAGAAAAATCAGAACTGCACAGGAGGCCAAAGCCGTTCCTAAACCGAACACTGTCAAATGTACAGTAAAGTCATTTCTGATATTGGATTAGTACAAATGATTTTCTACAATTTCTTCCAAATTCATTTTTCGATTACTTCTCACCTGTTTTCTCATGTGTGTTCATATAAGTGCTGTTTCCCTGCAGTGTTGGTTCACACACCACTGAATTATTATTATTATTATTTAGAGGTGGTTTCTGTGTTTCTGGTGCAGTAGTAACATGATCACCTATAAAAATGTATCATAATTCACTTAATAAATTCTATAAATCTGTGTTGTTAAGAAAATATAGTTACATTTTACTACAATATTATTTGTATATTTGTCTTTCAGGATAAACATGGAAATGCTAATAGGGAAAATAGCACAACATTAAACCAGCTTAATCAGTTTTAATAGAAATCCTACCTTTAAGTTTTAAATAAGTCCCATCTGCAAACACAATGTTGGGTTTTGTCAGGGCGCAGTAGTACATGGCTTCATCAGACTTTATGATCCTTGAAATGGTCATATTAAAACAGTTTAAATATCTTACTATTTGGAACTGTGATGCAAATGATTCACTGTGAAATGTCTCTCCAGCTGTTTTATATATCGTAACTATAATCTGAGGTTTTTTTCCTTTGGGTTGCTTAAACCAGGCAATTTGTGTTCCAGCTTCTTTTTCAGAAATACAGCACCACAGAGTAGCCGAGTCTCCGATATCCACAGTGAGCTCTTTATTAGGCTGATAAACTGGTGACTCTTTGAAGGATTGTGCAGTAACCCAGCGTCTACCAGTTTGGACTGTATCTACAAAATAAAATGAATTAATTACTGTAATTATCATAGCATCATACACAAAGAAGCAATAAAGAATACCCTAAAGCATTAATATTGAAGTTACTACTAAATGCAGCTCACACAAAGATGTTTAGAGTAATAGTCTCCATGATATTATTTTTTTAAAGTATAATAAACAAGCTAAAAATTATTTGATTATATTACTTACATATGATGCCGAATATCAAAATTAAAATCCAGAACCCAGTCATTTTTAATTTCTCAGAAATTTTATGTTGATTGGGTCTCATATGAATGTGATTAAAGCATGGTTTGAATTAATACTTATACTTCAGGCAGTCTGCACTGAGCATGCTCACAAAATATGACGTGATTGGTTGTGATAAATAAAAAGACACAATGGGTAAGCATGTGGTATTCTGATCTGCCTACATACATCCCACATATTTCCATATTTGTGCTTTGCTGTTGCATAGAGATATCTTGACAAAGATGTTATGACAAACGGAAAATGAGGTTTATCTTTACAGTGATGTGCAAAAAGTAAATCAGCACTTAAAATTAGCACCAAAGTAAATGGTGTAGTGTAGAGAGTGTACAGTAGTGTAAAGTTCAGAAGGGTAAAGCTCGCGGGAAAGTAGCTTGCCCTGAACCTTCTGCTTCTGGTGTGAATGGTCCTGTGTTGAGCCATGACAGAGTTACTGAAACATAAAAAACAAGGTGACCGTTAAAACCTGCTCATGATCCCCCCCCCCCCCCGAGCTGCACAGTTGTACCATTAGCGACATGCACGTTTGTAAAAACACATTATATGAAATACACCAAACACTTTGCATGTAATTCCACTTCAGCTCCCACTTATTTCCTTGCTTCAGTCCATTGCTTATTATTTTCAGAGAAAATTCAAAGAAATTTCTCTCACTGGGTGTCCGTCTGCAGCG
This sequence comes from Leiocassis micropogon, assembly GCA_028565275.1. Classification (NCBI taxonomy): domain Eukaryota; kingdom Metazoa; phylum Chordata; class Actinopteri; order Siluriformes; family Bagridae; genus Leiocassis; species Leiocassis micropogon. The sequence continues at coordinate 11,785 of JAOVVA010030859.1, forward strand.
TTCCACAATTTCGTTAGCCAAGGCATGTTAAAAGGTTAAAGGTAATCATGTGATGCTATCTGACCAGCAGCCAGGTAACTTTATTTAGAGCTAATTATTTTTAATTGATAAATGTTTTGTTTTTCATTATAATGGAAAATATTAAGCCCAAACTACTGCAGAGCTCTGCACTAAAAAGCAGTGCAGTTCCCCAATGGACAGGACCATGTCATATCCTCAAAGATGTGAAGCCTGAAGAGTTTGCCATTGCTGTCTCTTTCCACGGCTGCCTAATTTGTTGTAAGTGCCTTGTATGTTCATCCTGCTTCTTGTAATCTATGACCAGTTTTTTTGTTTTCTTCATGTTAAGGGAAAGCTTGTTGTCCTGGCACCGATATGACAGTGCGATGAAATTCTTCTGGCATGTCATCTCATGATCATTTAAGATCAGATCTATGACCTTCAGCACTTTTGACTTTGAAATCAAAGATTAGAGGACACATTAAACAGGGACACGGGGATAGCATACATCCCTGTACCAAGTGTTGGTGGAGAGAAATAAATAGGTCCCATCCTTACCTCATGCTTTCGATCAAGTTAGAAAACAGAACATTAATTTGAACAGAGATTTTTTTAGGCCCAGTTGTCTGAGTTTAGTGTCTAGGTTTGAGGAAACTATATACCGGCATGCCTAAAGCATCACTAAGGCCAAACTGAGGAGAGGAATCTGCCGAACATGAGCACAAACAGCGGCTTGAGGAGTATTTCGACTCTGCTGGCCCTAACATGTAGAAAGGAAATCAGGCCATCACAGACTTTAAAGCACCCAGCATCGTGCCTTTAACCAACAACCAGGTGAGCCGTCGCTCTCCGCCACTGAAGCCTCTGTGTGCTACCCTGGGCAGGGTGAATGTGCAGAAAGTATCTGGCCCTGATGGCATTTGGGTTTAGAGCAGCTGGTGGTTGTCACAGCACGCCAGATCACGCCCCCCCCCCCCCCCCACATCTTAAAAAATGTCACGATCACCTTTCTACTGTGGCCATTTTGTATAACTCTCCCTAATAAAAGGACAGGTTCCCAGTTACCCTAGGGTTCCACGCTTAGATCATTCCAAGATAGACGACCCCTGTTTTCTGTAACCCTGATCCACCATAACCAGTCCCAAGTCAAGAATGTCCTTGTGGATTTTAAAGCAGACAACATTTTAATCTCTTTATCCATAGTTTCTTGTCTCAAGATTTCATCTGTCTTAATCACCCATTGTTCTGTCCCAGTCATACTACAATTTTCTGGTAACCATGCCATAACCAATTTCCTCCTAATCATCAAGAGTCCTGACGCACCAAATGCCCTGAGACTAACATGGCTAAAGCAACACATCCCCCAAATGCAACTAAGACATTGGGGATTGTGAATTACTAACCGTCAAGCTTTTATTCGAGAACTGGAGACACTGACTGGAGGGAGTTAAACATCATCAGATCATAGAACCTTTAAGTATCCCTGAAGAGTGCTAAAAGTCACATCAGGCATGCTGGTCACTCTTCTTCTCAAGACTAGAGAAGGGCTTCAAGAATGCTAAACCCGATGCCCTCTTCCAACAGTTCTCCATATCCCCTCAGGACATGCCACCTTTGAGACCATCCTACCACCAATGTCTCATGGCTGCACCCCAACTCTAAGGGGAGAGTCTTACAATTCCAGGTCTTACAATTCCTCGAACAGGAGCTAGGGCCCAATAAGGTCACACCTAGACTCCTCTTCATTCCAGCCTGCATTTGCACTTAAGTATTGCACTGGGGCCAACCAGCACCCTATCCCTGTTACAGCTAAATCTTTGGTTGCAAACTACATCAAGACACCAGGAAGGACATCAAGAACTTTGTGGCATCGTGTGACATCTGCTCTATAAAAAGACTAACAACCGTCCGCCCAAGGGCCTTCTCAGACTCCTACCCAATACCCATCGCCCCAGGCTTACATTTCCTGTGACTTTGTAATAGGATTACCACCCTGAAACAACAACACATGCATTCTTACTGTTGTTGACTGGTGGAAGTCAGCCCACTTCATCTTGTTACCCAAACTCCCTTCTGCCAAAAAAAGCACCAAACTTATGATATCCCAAGTTTTTAATCTTGGTGAACATACACTCAAACAGAGGGGCTTAGTTCTCTGCACAATTCGAGAATGGCTTTTGTAGCCTTATCAGTGCCACACCCAGCCTCTCATTTTGTTTTCACCCCCAAAGTAATGGGCCGATGACCGAACACTCACTCACTCATCTTCTATACCGCTTTATCCTGTATTCAGGGTCGCGGGGACCTGGAGCCTATCCCAGGAGGCTTAGGGCACAAGGCAGGGTACAACCCTGGACAGGGTGCCAATCCATTGCAGATGACTGAACACATCAATCAAGATCTCGAGAACTCACTGAGGTGCATGGCTTCACTGCATGCAGCTTTTTGGAACTGATTTCTCCCCTGGGTAAAGTTTGCCCACAACTCTCCCCCCATCTTCTCCACTGGAATGTCTCCATTCCAATGCTGCCTTGGGTATCAACTGTGGTCCCTTCAGCCTAAGCTTTTGTATGTCATTGTAAAAGACATGGCAAAGGGTTTACACCTTTGTTGTTTTTGGACGGGGAGCACATTTCATTGCAAGGCGAATTGCCATTGTTCAACTCTCACCCCTGGTACCACATCAGCCAAGCTTTCTCCAAGATTCATCAGTCTGTTTACAATCACTCATATCATCAACCCATGTTATGTTAGAATGGCCCTACCTCTGTTCATCAACTCAAAGTTCCATGCATTTATAGGGGGAGGGATTGTCATGGCACACCAGGTCACACCTCAATTTCAAACAAAGTCATGATTACCTTACCACTCTTGTTCCACATTTCACTTCAATCCTTCCTTTTGCCACCTCATTCTTGCTGCAAGCTCCCTTGGTTTTAATTCCAAGTTCATCACCACTGCCAGTTTAACATGCTCCCAAGCAAACATTCTCCACCAGATTATTGTAAGCCATTTACTGTACGTTGTTTTTTTTTTCGCCTTCTGGCGCTCATTTTCAGGTCATGACCTTGCTGTCTTTCAAAGACTTTGTTCTGTTTTGCCCCTGGGACTCTACAAGCTCTCAAATTGGTAATCTTCATTAACATCTTTAATTGTCCTTGATTCAGGCAGCTTTTTCCAGCTGTTTCCTTGAATTGGACAGTCATTTCACCTTTTGTCAAATCTCACTCACGCAGTTTGTAAAGAGACCATTGCAAAGTGCTTCAAAAGGCTGTTCCTTACCCACCATAAAGCCTCCTTGCCTGTCACCCTGGATCCATACCAGTTTGGTTATTGTGCCAGTAGGCCAACAGAGGAGGCATCTCTAATGCACTCCATTGTGCCTGACCTGCTTGGACAACCCAAACACATATACCAAGTTGCTGTTCATTGAATTTAGTTCAGCATTTTGCACAATGAGCTCATCTAAGGTAAAGTTGAAGCTGACACTGCTTGGCATCAGCATATATCTCTTGATGCTATATAACTGGATGCTAAAATTTCTTACAAAAACCTGTTTGGCTGAAAAACCTCACCTTTGCTAATATCAGTTCCTCAAGGATGTGCATTGTCCCCTTACTTATACTCCATTCTTACCCTGCATATTTGTTTATGCCTCCAACAGCACTGTCAAGTTCACAGATGACACCATGGTGATAGGCCTGATGAGAGGTAATGATGAGAAGTTTGAGAAGAATGATGAGTACAGTTTTGAATGATATACTCAGCAAAAAAAGAAACGCCCCTTTTTCAGGACTGTGTATTTCAACAATAATGTTGTAAAAATCCAAATA
>JAOVVA010030979.1:0-15612 GCA_028565275.1 Leiocassis micropogon
CACTAGGGGGGGACAAAGCTGCGGCTCAGTAGTCCGGAGACCCAGATCTTATTCCCCCGGACTGTGGTGGTACAGGTATGACAGTTCCCCCCCTCAGGACCGGCCCCCCGAGGGAGGCGAGGATGCCCCCGACGCCTTACCGGAGGAAGTCGGGACTTGCGGCCTGCATGGATTGTCCGCCGAGCGGGGCGGCCCGTAGGTTGGGGAGCCGGACGATCCGGCCTCTCTTGGTGGAATGTTGTAATGAGTTCTGGACTCAGGATGTCTTTGGCCGGGACCCAACTCCTCTCCTCTGGACCGTAACCCTCCCATTCCACCAGATATTGGGGGGACCCTCCTCTCCTCCGTGAATCTAGTAATTTGGTTACCTTAAACACCGGGGTGCCCTCTATCTCCACAGCCCCAGGGAGCGAAGGCTCTGCTGTGCCCTCGTCGAGGAGTCCCCGGATCACTGGCCTTAGAAGAGATACATGAAATACGGGGTTAATTCTCATATGTGGGGGAAGGTTGAGCTTAAAGGAGACAGGGTTGATTTGTGCTACTATGATAAAGGGGCCGATGTATTTTGGTGATAGTTTACGACATGGGCGATGGAGGTGAAGGTCCCGTGTCGGGAGCCATACCCGATCGCCTACCTGGAGCGGAGGACTTTCTCTCCTTTGTCTATCGGCAAATTTTTTGAAGCGGGAGACTGCTCGGGAGATGTGTGTGTGTGCATCTTCCCACACTCTCTCCGCTTTTCGAAACCATTCATCCACCATGGGTACTTCGGTGGGCGTGGCATCCCAAGGACAGAGTGGAGGTTGATACCCGAGTATACATTGGAACGGCGTTAGGCCGGTTGCGGAGTGTACTAACGAATTTTGGGCATATTCTGCCCAAAGTAACCAGTTAGCCCAGTCGTGTTGTCTGCCACTACAATATGCTCGAAGATATCTGTTGGGGTGATAGCCCAACGTTAGGCTAACAGAGGTCCCCAATTTCTGGAAGAACGCTTTCCAGACTTTGGCGATAAATTGAGGGCCACGATCTGAAACAATATCTTTGGGTATGCCATAGTAACGAAACTAAAATTTAAAGAGGGCTTCGGCTACTTGAATAGCTGATGGGAGAGAGCCAAATGGGATGAAATGACACCCCTTCGAGAACCGATCTACTACGACCAGAACCGTAGTGTACCCTTTAGACACCGGCAGGTCCGTGACGAAGTCTACAGCAATGTGTGACCACGGCCGATTCGGTGTCGGTAGGGGTATTAGTTTCCCCAACCGGGAGGCTACGAGGATTTTTAGTAGTAGCACAAACTGCACAAGATAAAACTACTGTCTTTACGGTTTCCCTCATCGTAGGCCACCAATACTTTTGCTTTATAATTTTGAAAGTGCGTGTCACGCCGGGGTGTCCTAAGGACAAATTGGTATGCGCCTCAATTGTGACGCGGTCACGAAGTGCCTCAGGGACATAGGTTCGGGGACATTCGGGAGGTGCGCGATTATCACGCCCCCACCGAGTGATCTCTGCATCAAGATCCCACATCACCGGGGCAACTACGAGTGGTGCAGGCAGAATAGGCTCGGGATTTACTGTAGGTGTAGGAGTAGGATGGTAACGTGACAGCGCATCTGCTTTCTTATTTTTTGATCCTGGCCGATACTTGATGTGGAAGTGGAAACGCGTAAAGAACAGCGCCCATCGGGCTTGCCGAGTGTTTAATCTTTTTGCTTGCTGGATGTATTCTAAGTTTCGGTGATCAGTTAGGACGACAAATGGATATTTGGCTCTCTCTAGCCAGTGTCTTCACTCCTCTAAGGCCGCTTTAACTGCGAGCAGTTTCCGATTACCGATATCATAGTTTTGCTCAGCAGGTGTCAGTTTTCGGGAAAAAAACGCGCAAGAATGAAGTTGCTCAGGTTGCCCATGACGTTGTGATAGCACCGCCCCGATCCCCACCTCGGAAGCATCTACTTCTACGATGAACGGCTTCTCGGGGTCGGGAAGCCGTAAAATTGGTGCGGTGGTGAATGCCGTTTTGAGTTTTTGGAAAGCGATCTCCGCATCGGCGGAGAGCGCTTTCAGTTTTTTAGGCTTACCCTTAAGTAATGAGGTGAGGGGTGCTGCCACCGAATTAAAGTTCCTAATGAACCGCCGATAAAAATTAGCGAACCCGAGAAAACTTTGTAGTGCCTTTACTGACCTGGGTTCCGGCCATTGGGTTACCGCCTCCACCTTGGATTTCTCCATCTTGATCCCCAGTGGCCCTATGCGATAAGCGAGAAATGCGATCTCCCGTTTATGGAATTCACATTTCTCTGCCTTCGCATAAAGCCCGTGCGCACGCAGACGACGAAGGACGGCGGTTACATGACTGATATGCTCGGAATATGACCTTGAGTATATCAGAATATCATCTAAGTATACTATGACACAACGGTTAAACATATCCCGAAACACCTCATTCATAAACCCCTGAAACACAGCAGGTGCGTTTACCAGCCCATAAGACATTACGTTATACTGATAATGACCAGATAAGGTGCTAAACGCCGTCTTCCATTCATCACCCTTACGCACACGAACGAGGTTGTAAGCACTGCGGAGATCGAGTTTTGTGAATATGGAGGCACCGCGGAGTTGGTCGATAGCGGCCGGAACCAGTGGCAGTGGGTGCTTGTACTTTATTGTAATTGAGTCCTCTATAATCAATGCAGGGCCTTAAGCCTCCGCCTTTTTTTTCTATAATAAAAGAAACCTGCCGAAGCTGGAGACGTGGACCTGCTGATGAGACCCTGTCTGAGAGCCTCCTCCACATATTCCTCCATCACCCTGGTCTCCTCCAGGGATAATGGATAAATACGCGAGTAAGGCGGTGTTTTCTCTGGCAGGAGCTCGATCGCACAGTCCCACGGACGATGCGGAGGAAGTCTCGCTGCTGCCCTAACGCTAAATACATCTTTAAAACGAGCATACTCTGGTGGCACATTAATGGACACTTTATCAGTCGGGCTTTCAATCGTGGTGGCTTGGACCGCCAATGTTAACGGTTTACATGTCTTAGCGCATCTCGGGGACCAAGATCGGATGCGAGATTTTGCCCAATCAAAATTAGGATTATGAAAACTGAGCCAAGGGAAACCCAGGATGACAGAATGGTCCACGTGAGGGAGAACAAAGAATTTTATCTCCTCGGAGTGGCCGGGAAATTTCTTTAAGTGGCAATTGTTCTAGAAGATGGCCATCCAGAGCTTTAACAGATATCGGGGACGGAAGCTTCGACACTGGAGCTTGCAGCGCGGAAAGGAGAGAAGATGATATGAGGTTACCAGCCGACTCAGAATCTATTAAAGGAAAAACATACAAAGTGTTATTATTAAATGAAAGCTGTGCAGGTAAACAAAAAGGTGAATGTGTGCGAGGTGGGGTGCGGAGCCTTACTTTTAGTAACGGGCACACCACAGTACAAGCATAACCCTGTATTCATTCTTCTTGCCCATTCGTTGGTGGTCAGGTGCGATGTGCCCATGTCCATGGGCTTGGTGGAGGACCCTTCGCGCTCAGGGGGCTGCAGCTGATGAGCACTCGTTTTGCGGCGAAGATCGGGACGTTTAGCTGGCCGTAGCGGAGGACGTCGTTGTTGACTGCGCAGGTGCTGATCGAGCTTGATTGCTAATGTGATGCATTCTTCTAAAGAAAACTCAGCGTCTCTGCATGCAAGTTCTAACTGGATCTCGGGGTTCAGACCATCCCGGAATCGAGCCAGCAAGCTCTTATCGCACCAACTGCTTTCAGCGGCCAGAACTTGAAATTTCACAGCATATTCGGCCACAGGTGTGTTCCCTTGTTTGATCCTCAACAGCTTTATTTTTAGTAGTCCGGAGACCCAGATCTTATTCCCCCGGACTGTGGTGGTACAGGTGTGACACATAATCTTAGTAAACTCATTATGATGCCTTAGTACTTATTATTTTCTCTTGTGATCCTACAACTTGCACGTACATTCCATTTCCCACCATTAATCTCCTGAACCCCATTGCCTCCCCACATCCCCCTTTTACCAGCATTTTTTTTCTTATACAAAAGGGATAAGATTCTGCTCCAAGTCTGTCACAAACTATTAAGCTGCCCATGATTTGCCAACACTGGTCCTGGAGGACCCCTGCCCACTCATTTGTGTGTTTTCCCTGCTCTAACACACTCACTTCTGGTCAGACAGTGTTCTTAATTTGGTGATTAGTTAAATCAGGTGTGCTGGGATCACTAACATCTATATGGCAGGGGGTTCTCCAGGACCAGTGTGGAAACCAATGCATTAAGACATGGACTGTGTGACTTCAGATACATTTTCAACACACAATCATACCCAGTACGATATGCAGTGAAATACTTTAGGACACTCAAAACTTCTGGACCTCAGGATCATAGACCATATTACAACATTAGCAGTACATGACATTTTATACATTTATTTTCTTATTCTTATTACATTATATTCATTTCAAGCATTTAACCAATAACCATGAGATGTTTTCAAAATCTTATGTAAAATCCTCCTGCTGTTCACTTTACAGGTGCATTTTACTGTACACTCTTCTCAAGGTGTGGTCATGAGTTAAAAGTCCCATATTCTTCGATTTCTTTATGAGGTTTCTACAGGTCTTGGAGCTCCACCAAAGTGTATCTGTTAATAGTCCAGCTGAAATACTCCTCAGATCATGCATTTCTTATACTTACACCTACCTTCTTTCACTCCTCGTACAACCATGCCATTCCAGTATATAAATGAGCTGCGTCTAAACCACGCCTCTCCAGAAAGCAGAGCAACAAGCTTAGGGAGGCGTTCTCTTTATATGATGTTATATTAGGGGGAAATTGAATTGACTTGGTCCGGGTTCAATTCCAGGCATGTTCTCCCCGTGCTTGGTGGGTTTCTTCCAGGTACTCTGGTTTCCTCACACAGTCCAAAGATATTTGAGCGTTCTCAAATTCCCTGTAGTGTGTGAATGGGTGTGTGAGTGTGTGTGTGTGCCCTGCGATGGATTGGCACCCTGTCCAGGGTGTACCCTGCCTCGTGCCCTAAGCATCCTGGGATAGACTCCAGGACCCTGAATACAGGATAAAGCGGTATAGAAGATGAGTGAGAGTGAGAGTGAATTGACTTGTTAAAAATTAAAAAACGTTTAAAAAAAAGCAGGGAGTTTTTTTTGTTTTGTACAAACAAACTAAGAGGGAATTTTACATAATAGGTTCCCTTCAGACATAATAGGGATAATCACCCGAGGCCTGCTCACCCACCTCTTAGCACAATGTTATTATTTTATTTTATTCTTTTTTTATTTAACTTTTGCTATACCTTAAGATGTTTCAAATAATAGGAATTATGTGTGAGCCATAAATGTTAGGTTAAATGTATTTGTGGCAAACAATCAGCCAACAGAATTGGCACTCAAGCTGAAGCATAAAATTAACAAAATTGAGTTTTAGTTCTTTTAAAGCCAGAAATCATTAGTTAGAAAAATTTATTCAGTTATCACTGAGATAATAACAGCTTTAAGCGTTAGTTCTCTATCCAGCTTTTCTGTTCAAGACAAAAATAAATAAATAAAAAAAAATTAAAATGCAGCTTATCAACTTCTTATGGATGTTTCTACAGAAAGCTTAAAGCCACATTCAAACACACAGAAGTCATTCTGTGACCTAGAAAAGGTGTTACATTCTGGGCGTATGGATTTGAGGAGGGCTTTTGATGAAAACAAGAAGTTTTTGGTGGGTGTATTTTGAGTGTTTGGCAAGAATGGGGATCTTATGGTTCTGTGAGGAGAGCTTGGCATGTGAGGAATGCAGAATGTTCTTCTTGTGTAAAATCTACTGAAAGAATTGACACTTCCGATAATTTTTACGAGATTGTCGAGATTGAAGAGATGTTTGGGGAGTTTGAAAAGAGCCCTACAAGAACCCAGAAGTTCCAGGAAATCTCCAGGAGTACGCCAATTTTCTGATCAACATAGCTCTCAATAAGATTTCTCATCAGGCTCCTGTATGTATAAAATTGATTTAATCATAGAATTAGTTGTATATTGTAGCAACATTTCATTTTTCCTGTTAGACTTCAATTATGTCAGCACGTTTCTTTCTTGTTGCTATAGAAACAATGTATTCAAGCATGATCATTAATATAAACCATTGGTTAGCTTTTCATCTACAGAACTGCTGTTCACATTTAACTTCAGCCACATTACTGATGATTTTTTTGTAAGAGCCTGACAACTCTTGTGGGTAGTAGTAACACAGCAACTACGACATTGGATTAGTGACTGAAAGGTCATTCACTCACTCATCATCTACACCACTTTATTCTGTAAATAGGGTCACAGAGGAGCCTGGAGCCTATCCGAGGATACTTAGGGTACAAGGCGGATGAGGTCCCAATCCATCGCAGGGCACAAACATACACACACTACCGGCAATTTGGGAACGCCAATTAGCCGAATCTGCATGTCTTTGGACTGTGAGAGGGAACCGAAGTACCTGGAGAAATCCCACCAAACACAGGGAGAACATGCAAACTCCATGCACACAGACCCAAGGTGGGAATCGAATCTGGACCCTGGAGCTGAAAGAGGACAGCGCTAACCACTAAGCCAACATGCCACGCATTGAAAGGCCATGAGTTCAGATTAAAAAGGAACCATGGTGAGAAAGTAAAAATTCTAATACTGGTTTATAAATCATAAAACAGAGAGAGTTCCCAAAAATGTTTTTAAATTTGTAGCTCCAAGTCTGTATTTTTGGGAAGTTTGTATGATTAATATGAAGGGTTTCATCTGCAACTCTATAGCATTTGCCTTTAACTCTCTAAAGCATTTGCCTTTGACTCTCAACAAAACTGATAACAAAAAACGGCAATGCAGTTCATAATCATCATTCAACTCACCATAACCACATGAGAAATGAATAAAACTGCATTGTGATTATCTTGACAAAACATATCAAGCAGGAAGCATCCACTATTATTGTTGTAATTTAGATAATGCTGCTTGACTGTTTGTCTTATTAAAGCAAACAGATTACCATTCAGGCACAATAATCTTTATCCACACAGCCACTTTACTGATTCAACCTGGTGCGGTTGAATTATTTTTCTAGATATGTATTGATCCTGTGGTGTCTTGGCTTTTAAAAGCAAAACAATGTGGGTTTTAAAGGTGAAGTAATTTAAAGCAACCATGAGCAACTCAAACGCAGTCTGATTTAGTTATCTAGCATGAATTTGTTAAAGCACAAAAAAATTGGAAAGGCATCAGGTAAATTGTTTAGAAACGACTCAGTATGGCCAAACTTACATTTTAACCAAGCCATTAGTGTTCTACGGTATTAAGAATCATCACCATGTCATGGTCAAAGTTGATGTTCATGGGGTTTGGCATGTTCTCCTCTTGCTTGGTGTGTTTCCTCTGGGTGCTCTAGTTTCCTCCCATAGTTCAAAGAGAAGAAGAATAGTTCAGGATAGTTTCTGAATTGCCCGTAGTGTATGTGTGTGTGTGTGTGTGTGTGTGTGTGTGCATGCTTGTGCCCTGCAATGGATTGGCACCATGTCCAGGATGTACCCTGTCTAATGCCTAAATTCCCCTCCACACCATAAGGCTCCAGGCCTTACGTGACCCTGCATAGGATGAGTGCTATACAGAAGGGATGGCCAACCCTGGTCCTCGAGATCCACAGCTCTGCATGTTTTCCAATAATTTTTGCACTACTCACTGCTGATTAACCAGATCAGGTGTGTTCAATCAAGCAGAAGCTGGATACCAGCTAAGATACCATCTAAGATGTGGGTGGAGTGGGGGAATTGGTTTCTTCCAGCTTCTGATTGACTGAACACACCTGATGCCATGCCATTTATTAATCACAGAGGAAATTCTTGTGCCAGAGACTGCTCCATTGGCAAACAGTAAAAAAATATACAACAGAGTGAAGTTAAGTAATAAATACTGTCGAATCAAAATAAAAAAGCCACAAAATAGACAAAAGATAGACATAAGTACAATGCAGCAACCGGTATCAATAAAGTAGCAGAAACCAGATTCTTATCTAGAATTTATATAACAACAATGATGAGTAATATTACACATGATATTGTTAAATTATACTGCAAATGAGGCATAAAAATTGCAGAGGTAAGACTAGTGCACCCATTGTTTCTAGGCTGTGACCATTATTTTAGCTCTCCTCCCTACAGAAGGGGAAGGAGTAATAAAGTTTGATGGTCACAGAAAGGAAAGACCTCCTGTGGTGCTTCTCGGTTGTGACATGCAGCGGGTGGGATAGCATTCTTCTCTCAGAAACCTTGTTAATTCTGTTGCCATCGGCTGTCTTTAGTCAGCTACCCCAACTCACTACAAGATAGAAGATGGCACTGCTAACCACTGAGTCATAAAACATCTGCAGCATGGCTCTGCAGACATTAAAATTCCTGATAATACTGAGAAAATATAGGTGGCTCTGACCTTTTTTTATACAGTACAGGACATCAGTGTTTTTAGACCAGTCTAGCTTATTGTCTATGTGAACACCTAGACTCTTATAGCTTACCACAATCTCCACCTCAATCCCCATGATTTTGATGGGATCAGTGGAGGTTTTCTGCTTTCTAATGTCCAGCACCAGTTTTTTTTGTCTTTGCAACATTGACTTACAGATTGTTTTGTCCGCACCACTCAACAAATTGTCCACCACACTGCTGTACTGTCCCTCCTGACCATTCCTGATACAGCCCACAATGGCAGAACATTGCCATTAGGCAAGGCTGCGGTTCTCGAGGACCAGGGTCGGCTACCACTGGTATAGAGCATGAATGAGTGAGTAAGTTAATGATGTATATGCTTTCTCAAAGCAGAATATTCCTGGTTGGTGCAGCAGTAAAGCATTTGCTCATTCCTCTGAATCCAAATCCTGGCAATGCCACAGCTGTCCATGGGTTCAAGGAAGCAAAATTAACCATGCTTTCAGATGAATTAACTTATCAGAACTGGGAATTTATTACATTTATTAAAAAGACTAGTTATTTTTTTCATCTGCAAGCATCAAAACTACAAAGAATATCAATTTATCAATAAATATTACTATAAACTTGTAATATAATAATAAATAATAATAATAATAATAATAATAAATACACAAACAACCTCCAACTTACATTGTGTGACAGCTGTTTTTAATCGATCAATTTTTTTTTATGTGTGTGTGTGTGTGTCTGTGTGTGTGAGTGTACAGATGCTCTTTCTACAAAGATGTGTGAGCAGTTGTGGAAAAAGCCTGTAAAATGCCTGCTGATGGCTTCATCGATCACTGTTTGTCCTCTTGGGAAGTTACAGGAATAACTGTACGCAGTAGCTGTCACAGTTCTTTTTGACAGAGGGGAATTATAAAGGCGATTCAAAAGCTGTCTTCTGTGTCACTATTACAAGAGTTTGATTTAACCTTCTATATGACTATCAGAGGGCGCAGACATTTCAATGCTTATGGTTGCCATAGTCACAAAACTTAGTTTAATGAAAAGCTTATCAGAGGATATGTGAACTCCACTCATATTCACATTCAAGTCAGAGTCTTAATTTAAAATGTACTGTTGACCTTGGATTGCTGTTAGACTGCCATTTTGATATGGTCTGCCTTGTAACATGTTTGCCTCACTGAGTATATGGTTTTGTTGAATAAACCTTTAGAAATGACCACATCTACAGTGTTGCACATCATTGATTCCACGTGTCCTTGACCTCAGACCAAAGACAGAGGCTTTAATACAGTAAAAAACGATGATGAGACCTCAGCACTCTCAGCAATGACGAAGCGGACACTCAAATCATTAAAAAAATATATTAAATGACCTACATGTGAGGGAACGTCGGCGGTAAAATGAATAACACAATAAGCTGGGCGTTTAAGCGGAACGAGCTTGTCGAGAGATATTTCAGGAAAATTAACCCAGGCCATGTAGCACACAGCAGTAAATCAAACAGGGCTTCAGGGGAGAAAAGCTCGCTTCATGTTATGGTGCAGGACAAAAGAGAATTTTGCAGCCATTCTGTATTCTCCCTAGGTAAGTAAATAAAAAAGTAAATAAATAAAAGATTTATTTGTTTGGTTTAAAATAAAGATAAAAAGTGAGCTGCGTTTCGGTATGACATCGAGACAGCCACAGACAAACACGCACACAAGATGAGTGTCGACAGATCTTTCTGGTTTATTAACAGAGGTACAGTATATAAGCACTAATCCATTCCCAGAGCCTACTACATCAAAGCCATTTTATATAGAAACAAATAGGTTTCCATAGGAAGTATTACCATATAAGGCGTGAGCGCACAATGAGATAGTTGTTTTATGTACTTATGAGAACAAAAAGAGATGTAAGAGATAAAAGCATGGGAAAGTTTAATGTCAGAAAACCCTTACCATTATAGAGAGCTTAAACATGGTTCTAAACACAACAATTATTGTCTAAGGGTTTTTTTCTGTCTAAATGGAAGTAGTAGCTCAACAGGTCCGGCTCTGGATTACTGACCAAAAAGTCAAGGGGTTCAAGTCCCAGCATCACCAAGCTGACACTGTTGAGCCTTTGAGCAAGGCCCTTAATCCTATCTGCATAAACACACTTTACTTGGCTTTCCACTGACACAAACGAGTTTTTAAAGGCTCCCGGATGTACGCACAACTTAGCCGGTGTTCAGTTTGGCTCAGTTAGTTTGATCTTATGTAGAAAATGTTTTCTACACCAGGGGAAGATTTCTTTAAAAAATTCAGTTCTTAAGGCGAATATTTGTGAGGCGGAATGTTCGTTTGCCGAGGTATCACTATAATTGCATTTGAAAAAAATAAAACACATGCACTACATGTGAAAACAAAGAGATACAGGTATTTTAGAAAATCAATAAAAAAACTTCCCAATTTGGTCACTTCCCTATTCCACCAACTAGCTGATTTTCTCATGCAATAATTAACTAAGGAAATGCTTTCATGTGATTAGACCGGTGATTTGTAGAAAAGCACCATTAGCCCTGTTCTGCCTACTTGAATTCACAAGATCGGCTAGTGTCACTGTGATTGACAAACCAGAAACAATATTCCCACTTTGAGAGTACAGCCAATTTTACTCTCTTTTTTACTCATGGTCACGAATGACTGTGGCACTTTAAAATGGTGCCACTCAAAAGCTGATGCCATTTTTACACAGTGCCACCTTTCATTAAACCCCCTCATTAATCAAGTTGCATAAGAGTCGATTTAATGCCATCCATAGAGTTGTACTTGACAGCTGTGTGGTTCCACCATTACACCACAGCTTTTAAATGCAATTCATGCTTCATGCAGTGAGCATTTAAACAGTGATCACAAGCGCAGTTTGTGTGATAAGTTGCAAACTAATTCCAGATTGAACGCTAATTTCAGACGCACAATGAACACATTGTGTGAATTCAGCAAGCTGCAATTTGTGGTGTGCCTGATTAAATACATACAACTGGCCCACACAGAGTTAATCACTGGCCTAGGTAAACTGCTCCATTTAACACTATCTGCCATCGCCTCCCCTGTTGCGAGGTCCAATTTTGACCAAGAAATAACAAACAAGGTACACTACATAGCAGAAGATTCGCGGACATCTGGCTATCAGTAACCTCTAAAGATCCCATTCCAGATTGAGTCCCTCTTCTGGGAAGGCTTTTCATTAGATTTTTGAGCGTAGCTGTGGGGAGTTCTGTTCATTTATCCACAAGAGCATTAGTGAGATCAGGCAGTGATGTCACTCCAGTTCATCCAAAAGGTGTTCCTCTTAATTTGGAGTCCTGTCCAGGCCACACAAGTTCTTCACTACTTTGGCAAACCATATCTTTATGGAGCTCATTTTGTGATCAGAGCCACTGACATGCTGGAACAGATTTGAAGGTTTTTTTGAAATGGTAAAGTTGCAGGACACAATAATAAAGGTCAGGTTTCCACAGTCTTATGTCTTTTTAGAGCATTTTCTCTTAATTTATGACAATAGGTAAAAGATTTGTATAAGAAATCATCATTGCGTATCTATGATGGACATTAAATCCGTTGAACAAGGGAGGAACCCTGAACCTTGAAAAACTTTACAGCGTATTTGATGTCTTCTTTGCGAAGGAGTTTAAGGTAAAGCATATTTATGGCAAAGGTGAAAATACTGTGGGACAAAAATGCCTTCACAATATTTGCGGTACAGTATACAAGGGTTGCACTGATTTTTCATTTTAAGACGAAAACAAACAGAATGGAATTCCTGATCCTTATAATATTAAGACATGGTTTTGTCAAGGTGGAATTGTGGCTGACGGATCTGGATGAGTTTATCACCGTCATTCCACAGCAGTTTATGAGCCAGATGGAAGTTAGCTCTCAAGGTGATATAATGTACAGTACAAGATGTGATCAACATTCAGATTTTTGATTGAAGGCTGGCTGCTATAAATATGATTATACTTTGTATGCAAAATATCATGCTGTACTTTTGAAGGTGTTCTTTGGATGCAGAGAATTTAAGATAAATCAACAAGAGACATTTATGAGGGATAGACTACATTAAGAACAGCTTAATATTATGAATTTTCAGGTAAAAAGAATACATATAAAGGTGACAATCTGTACAGTAGATGACATAGATGTCGATGGATTAACTGGTTCAATTTGGCTGTGTTTACACTGTTAGCTGAAGTGTTTTTTTCTCATATGTGACTCAGACCTGATTTGTTTTTGCTAATGTGAACAACCCAAACATGGAATCTGAGTTTTTCAAATTGATTTGGGCCACTTTAATATGTGGTCCTAAGTTAGATACTGATCTGATTTTGCGAACAGTCAAATCAGTATTCACATGACTTTTAGGTTAATACAACACAACACAATTTTGTTCTAGGAAAGTTGTAGTAATGCTCAACCAATTGTTCTACAAAAAAAAGGTTCTACATATTTTTTAAACAAGATTTATGTAAAATTATGTAAGCACCTGATGATCTTATCATTACACTGTAAAAAAAAAAAAAAAGCCTCCACAATATAAAAAAGTTGCACAGCTTTTAAAAATTTTTTGAGAAAAAAAAAATTGCTGGCCTAACTAAATATTTTGCATTGCTGTTTAGTTGACACAACGTGTACCCAGTTCAAAATCTTAAGCTGACTCAACTTGTAATTCAAATATTTAAGTAGATCAAGTAGTACTGGTTGTGGGCTCAGTTAATTATATTTGTCTAAAGTTGACTTTGCCCAATTTTTATTCAGAAAAGTAAGTTGTCTCGCGTGGTAGCCCACTGATGTAGTTGGTTCAAGTGATTGTTTTTCTATAAAAACAAATTGGCCTAACAATACTCTGACAATTAAGACACAAACATTACTTAAAAAAATAACTTTATTTTTCCAAAACTAATCAAAGTGAAAACAGTGATCTGCATAAAACAGGAGAATAAACATTCTATTTTGCTTAAGGGTCAATAAAATACACCAGATGCTTATCAGTCTCTTAATGATTATTTTATATTACAATATCATACCCTTTTTGCAAAAACCAGCAAAAATTTGACTTTTGAAGACTTTTTCCTCCAATATGCCAAACACAAAAACCAGAGTCTATGGCAACAAAAGTTTGTTTCTTAACTTGTGAATCTTAGGCAAGCATGTCTCTGCAAGTCCAATAGAAATCGTTTGGATGGCTTTATAGGTGTACGTCCAGTCCTTTTGGAATTCAATGTTTAGAGCACAGACCTGACCAAACATCACTCCTAAGGCTGCTGCACAGTCACCCAGGCGCTCAAGGACTTCCAGTAGATCCAAAAGGCTAACCGTCACCCTTCTGACTCAATCCTCCACAGCAGAGCTCTGTTTAAAGAGAAGAAGAACAGTGTTGTAAAGACAAAGATTATACATTTCACTGAATATCTAGTTATAGTAAAAATTAAATATATGAATAAAGCTATATAACACCGGAGTGTGTAAAAGTGTTTCTAGAATTCTAATGATGGGTTAAAGTTACATATTGCTTCATATTTAAAAGGGTTTGATATTTTCAAGGGTTTACTTTGTCATTCTTAGAAGTAATTACATGTTTTGTTTGGAGTGATTTACTCCATTCGGTCTTCATACAATAGGTTAACCAAAATAACATTCATAGATGAGCATTATCGCGTCTGAAGCCAAACTACCACAGGCTGTGCATGACTTGTTTATACTAATGTCAGATACAGGATACATTAAAGCAGAATATAGACAGTTTAAGGAATAAATATAGGATTTGGTCAGTGAATTGGATCTTGGTCACTTTTGTCTGCAGCATGAACGTAACAAAGTGGCCAGAAGTGGCAGAAGTACACAAACTCAATACTTAGGAAAAAGTGCAAGTGCACTTTAAGTAAGTGCTTACTTAAAAATGTACTCCCCTGCAAGTAGAATTACCATTGATTTAAACAATATTTTAAATGCAAAAATCAATACTGTTGATAACATGAATTTGCAAGTCTAGTAAAGATTTGTTTTCTGCAGAAATCTAAAATGTTATATGAAAGTATAAAAGAATAAAATTATAAAACTATTATAAATGAATAATGGACACATACTGTAAATGTAAAATTCATTGGCTGTGTTCATATGCTTTGCCAGTTCATGAAACCTTGTAGGCATTACAAGTAATACAGTTTTTTTTAGGCCAATTTATTCAATAATATTTTAGTTATCTTAATGCTTTAATACTGCTGACGACACCATCGTGGTGGGCCTCATGTCTGACAACGACGAGACAGCCTATCTGGTGCCAGAGGAACAACCTCTTCCTTAACGTCAGCAAGATGAAGGAGCTGATAGTGGACTTAAGTACAAATCAGGAGAACCCCCGTGATGAACGAGAGCCCAATGGAGAGAGTGGACAGCTTCAGATATCTGCATTTTTCTATATGTCTATATATATATATATTTTTCTCTTATTTTATACTTTATTTTCTCATTTGAAATCTATTAGTTTTCCTATTTTTCTATTTCTATTTTCTTTCTTCCTATTTTCTAGTTTGTCTTATTTTTATAGGTCATCAATGGTCATACAGTATAAGCATGTCACTTCATATCATATACCGTGTATGACTGTGTATGTGACAAATTAAATTTAAATTTAAATCAGAATAGTTGGTTTAGACATGGCTGGACAGAGAGGAGTAAACAGTGCATACGTTTTTAGACAGAGGACATTACAGATCAAATGTTAAATAACTTTCAACAATGGTGAGTTTTTTGGATAAAGAAGACACACCTTAAAACGGTGTACTGTAGGTAGCTGTGCTTGTGGTTTTGTTTCATGGGAACTGTGGCTTTTGCTAAGATGCTAAAAAGAAATAATTAATTAACTTTGTTAAACATTAAAAATTTTAGCTGTTAGTAGCCATTGCTGTATAGCAGTATGGTTTAAAAAGAAGATAAAATACAGAGAAATGTGCTTTGCCTTTTTCCACAAAGGCAGATGAAACAATGATGAGATTACAACTGAGAGATTACCAGAGGTGGAAAGAGTAATACAATTTTGTACTTAAGTAAAAGTACTGTTACTTTAGTGAACTTTTACTGAAG
>JAOVVA010031097.1:0-15601 GCA_028565275.1 Leiocassis micropogon
CACCATTAACTGTTCAAAGGAGATTAATGCATTTTTTGGACACCTTCAGCATTCCTTTACAATGTAGAAAGAAATAACAAACAGGAACCATCATGGAGTTAGAAAGTCACCCCAAACTTTTGAACGGTAGTGTATATACATATATGGACTCATTGGGCAGCTCGAATGCTTTCTAGTAATGATAAAGCCAGGAGCTCACAAATTCACCATCGCTGCTGTTGTTCTTGCTGCTAGCATCATTATTCTTTTCTGTTTTTTGCCGCTAGCTTTGCTTCTAGCCTTCCTGCCAGTTCACACGGATGCATACAGTGAGGTAACGACGTGTCTCTCGAGCCCATGGAAAATTCTTACAAAGCCAAAGTTCTTAGAAGGTTCGCTATCGAGCCGGCTCCGAGTCGCCTCACTCTGGTGGAAAAGGGGGGGCCGGTGTGTTCCATCAGACCATTTCACCCTCTTCCACTGCTCATTAATTTGGGGTTTGGAGGGAAAATAAAAAAAAAATTTTTTTTAAAATCACGGTCTCAACTCCTATGTATTCATTAATTTACTTGACAACAAACCCAGATGCTCCATCGCTCACAGTAACACGATTAATTCACCAATCAGGCCAGAGATTAGCGAATGATTCAGTCGTACAACTCGATCGCCCAATATCACAGCACTGTTGCACTTAATTCCAGACGCTGAAGGGGATTCATTTACATTCTGACGACCTGTTTCTGATTGGCTCCTTTCAGCGCGCCGTCTCAAAGCACTACGTTTTCTTCCGTTGTGTTTAGCAACTAGTACAGACCCTACATCATCGCATGCATTGGTTTATATAGTTATCATGTCTGATCAAGTGAACGTCTCGTGCACACACACACAGACAAAATTAAAATTATATATTACACTATCCGAATAGAAACAGGCTACATTAATTATGACACAAGTTACAGCATTAGTTAATTAAATCTGTGTGTTGATTCCAGCGGTAACACAGACTCTGGGAAAAGACAGGAACATACACAGAATTATACTACAAGTGTGTTAAGGTTGAGTAATAAAAACCTTTCACAACAATAAATTCCTCAATGTAATCTATGCATTTAATTAAAAAAACAAACAAACAAAAAAAACACGCACATAAACACACTAGCATTTACCGTATGATTTTAAAAAATAATGATTTAAACCAACATATTTAATAAAGTGCTGTAGTTGCCCGAGTCTCCAAACAAAAATAAAGTACCGATGTTATTTATACATTATATATATTTATACGTTGTATTTATTTATTATTAACATTCTATTTATATTCAACGGCTTTGAAGTTATCCACTTCAGCTGTAATTCTACAATAAGAAAAACCGACCATTAACTAACAAATTTTTAATTTTCTTTAGATCTTCTTTTAGACGAGACGGGACAGCCTTCGCTCGGTGACCCCTTGGACGATCATGACCCAGCCACCGCTTCACTGGTTTTTCTTTCCTTGAATCACTTCTGTAAGGTCCTGACCACTGCAGCCCGGTAAAGTCCCACAAGAGCTGTGTTTCAGGAGTCAATCTGACCCAGGCGTCTAGACGTCACAATTTCACTCGTCAAAGTCGCTCAAATCCTCACGCTCGTCTGATTTTTTTTTCCTGATTCCAAAACATCGCCTTCAGGAACAAAACCTTCACTTACCGCCTAATTATCTAATTATTATCACCCGACTATAACGAGATAATCAACATTATTCACTTCACTCACACACAGTGTTTCGCCACAGGTGTGAAATATACTTGGTGGGAGACGGCCGAACGGCTCGTCATTACCAGCAGTACAAAAGTGCTTTAAATACGTACAACAAAAATACTTATTATAATATTTTATACTTCGAGTTTTCGATATTTCTTATCGAATTTCTTATAACTTCACATTCCACAGGTCTAACCTAGCACAAACCCTCTCCTCCCTCTACACATGTGTGAAGAGTAAGAAAGTAAAAAACATTAAGAAATAGAAACTCCCTGGTGTACAAACATGGCACTGTTCGTCAGCCCTAAAAACACTAGTTTTACCTTTTTTCCTCTTCATTACTATGTTTTAATAAATAAATATACACGAGGTCAGGACTGTGCAGTAGAACGTGACGTCCTATTTTTCAGCACAACAGAGTCAAAATGAAGATTTTATTTCATTTTAACCAACTATACAAACATGACTGAGCGAAAAACAAATATATTACCTACGTTATGTCTTATCTTTTATACAAGTATACACCCATACATACATATTCATGCATACAGTCGACGCCCACAACGTAGCAGTTCAGAGTTCGTGGCCTCGTCGCTCGCTATTTTTTTTCTAATAGTTCGTGGAAAACCTCGTAATTGCGCAGAAACCACAAATATTCTCCGCTAATTTTTTTGGTATGGTATTTTCGTGGCAATATTTAATTTTTCAGAATTTACTTATTGTGTAACAAAAATATTAACTTACATTCATCTAAATTTCCATATTTTATATATATATATATACACACACACACTGTATAAATGTTTTAATACTGTAGAGAACACAAAGTGACCGCAGAGGAAATTATTACAGTGAATTATTACCATATTTACCCTACAGTACACACATGCAAAAAAAAACACTCTTGCATGAATTACGGTACATATAGAGGGGTAACATCTGTATTTTACATCAACATCTGTACATTCTAGCACTGTGGGGGAGACAGCAGTACAGAACAGTACAGTACAGAACAGTACACGGGGTTACCTTTACATTCTCTTATTTTTTTTAAGAGTGATTACAGTGGAACCTTGGATTACGAGCATAATTCGTTCTGGAAGGGGGCTCGTATTTCAAAAGACTCGTAAACCAAATCAAATTTGATCATAAGAAATAATGGAAACTCAAATTATTCGTACTAAGGGCCAAAAAAATAAATACATAAAAATAATTAACACAAAATTTTAAGTAAAAAAAAAAAAAAAAAATTATCTGTACCTTTCCTTTAAAAAAAAAGAAGTAAGGAGCCCCTCCCCCTCTCGTCTTACACAGTTACCCTTCCTCCACTCTTTTCACACGCGCGCACACAACGGAAACACTGTTTTATCGAACAAATAAACAAGAAATCTCTTTAATGACACTCAATTGGGCGACACACTAACAGAATCACTGCTGTAAAGTAAAAATAAAAAATTAATCTGCACTTTACCTTCGAAAAGAATCGCGACAGAGCAGTGTTTTTGTGTAGAGCAGAGAGAGAGAGTGTTTATCTGTGAAGGCGAAAGTAGGAGGGGTCTGTGTGTGTGTGGTGGTTGGGGGGGGGGGGGGAAACAGTGTCCAATGAATCTTTAACCTCTCTAAAAAATATGTTTCTCACACACACACACACACACACACACACACACACAGTGTTATAGTAAACAGTACACGCGTGCACGGATGTTGATTATACCAGTGAGAGACGAGCACTAAGACCCAGCACGGGAGACGATTACCCACAATTCCGCAGCACAAGAGAGAGAAAAACCGTTGGCTCAGTTGCGATCATGTGACGTTCGGCGTCAAAACAAGAAGCGCAACCCACGTTACTCACAATCCGAAGTTTTCACAGAGTTTAAAATTAAATGAATGAGTTCGGGAGCAGATTTATGGTTTAAACTCTACAAATAAAAGCATGCGTAGGCTTTTGTGACGACATCCAAAAATCGCAAGTGCTCTAGGGACATAACCCCTCTGTGTATATGTGTGTGCGTGCGTGCGTAGAGAGAAAGGGAGAGAATCGGCTGGTTTTCGTTTTGATCGGCCGTAAACGGTGATCTCCTGATCACTCTCAGATATAAACGATTCTGCACCAGAAGCTTACGAGTTGCTCAACAGAAAAGCATTTTTATGGCGTTACGTTATCAAAGATCGTGCATGAATTTGTCCCAAAGCCACTCATTACACACACACACACACACACACACACACACACACACACACACACACACACACACAAGTCTAAAAACTCCACGAACGCTAATTACTCTGAAATCGTGTGCACTAGTAGCCTCACGTGCCCGCACACAGCAGCACACACTCACTGTTGAGTTTTGAGACTTTGGAGGCGTTAAATCATCGCCAGTTCTTTACAATCCTACAAGTAAAGTATTTACACGTGTCTCTCCCCTGTGGTAGAAGTGAATTATTTGCCAGGTTGAAATTATTATAATAAATAATAATGATGGTGGATGACAAGAGACGTGCGCTGCTCAGTTAAATGTTTGTTAAACTCTTGGATCCGTAAAGTTTAAAGGCTGCTAGTTTAAAAACTAATGTTATTAGGAACAGGCTACATTTAATTACTCAAAGGTTTTTTGGAAGGTTTAAAAACTAACAAAATCAGGTGAAAATTTAATATAAAATCTGGAGCATTTATAAAATCTCAATACTTATAGATTTTAATCAAATCAGGACCGAAAAATTCAGACAGAGAAAAACTTTCCAATAAAGCAAGTTATATCGAAAGAGATGGGTAACACATACTCTTATTTAAAATATAAAATATATAATTAACACCGAAAAAGTACGCAAAGCGACCCTCGTGTTCAGTTTACAACATTAGCAGCCACTTGTTAGAAAGCAGGTTGGAAATTACGGGGTGTGTTTATGGACAGAGACGTCTCTGGATAAGAGCGTCTACCAACGCTGGAAACGTAAATGACAGAGGCTGGACGATATGGGTGAATAATCTTTTTTCCTCGTAAATAGGGTATGTTAATTAATCTGCGATCGATTAACTGTTAGCGGACGGCTCCTTCTCGCGCTACCCGCTCATCCTGCTAACGCGAGAGTGGCGCACTGAGAGGCAGTAAATGCAGTGGATGACGAAGAATAACTAGCACAGTATAAACGGGTCGTTCGCAAAAAAATCTAATCAAAAATCCTTAAACAGATCAGATCCATGCAGGAACAAAGAACTGTTTTTTTTTTATTCTTAAAAAATTGTAAAATAAAAAATAAAAAAACGCTCATACAGAAGTCCTGTCAGTGTGTGTCGAAATTATGAACTTTTTGGTAATAATTTCACAGAAGCAAACAAAAACAACCATAAAAATATGTGATCTAACGTATCTGTGCCATTTCTTTGTCCATGTGACCCAGTTCTATCTATCTACTTTATATATACACACACAAACGCCTCGGTTTACAAATGGCCTGCTTCGCAAATTTTTATCTTAAAAGAGACTGAAATTCTGCAAGGAATTCTATATACGAGCAAACAAACCAAACCAATCAGCATCTTTGGTGCAAGTGAAGATATAACACCATGGGGTCCCAAGGATGTTAGCAAGAGGAAAAGGGAGCCGCTTACACAAATTAAGAAAAAGAAATATTAAACATTATTTCATATTTTACTTAATTTACATGTTTCTTCTAAATGTTTACTTTACATTTAAAATGTTTTTACATGAACAAAATATGACTATGGTGTTGGTAATACTGGTAATATTTCGGCTGGCTGGAACAGATTAACTGCATTTACATTATTACCTCTGGGAAAATGTGTCTCGCAATACAAAATTTCACCTCCAGAACCGCAGGAACGGATTAAATAGGTACCAAGCACGCACGCACGCACCATTTAGACCATTTTTTTAAAATCAAGCCCAAGTTAAATTCTCAGCAAAGCGTTTTTTTGTGTGTGTGTGTGTATGATTATTAGGAGACAGAACTAAAGCTGCTCAGCGAGTGAGTGACATTTGCCTGCTCACGTCATCCAAATCAGCTGAAAACCTTTTTCAAGGTCAACAAAACTCAATTTTTAATCATGTTTGACATTCAGTCTCCAACACTAAAATGCCTCTTTCCGTGCTGGAGTCAGTCATGGATTCAACAACATTGTTGGGACCCGCCGCCTCTCCCAGACTTGCTGTTGTTAGCTAGCTCAGATGTTCTCTGGTGGGTGGGAGGCGTGGCTTAGCAATACCTCATTTACATAAAACACAGCGGTTGGAGGAGGAGTGAAACCGAAGATGTGCATTATCTGAGGGGGTGTTTCATCTGAGGTATTAACACACACACACACACTTCTGATGTACTTGTGGTAACTTGTTGAGTACAATGAAGTGGAAAAAAACAAGTTGAATAGAAAAATTTCTTTAAAGTATATAATCTGGACAAATTTGTAAACAGGCCATAATTTCCTAAATACATACGGAACACACGGAATGTCACATAACTTACTTTCTTAATAAAAGAAAAACCAACAACATATCGACACCGAGATGTCTAGTACGTCTGGACTGTACATCACAAATTAAGTCACCTTTTTAAAATAAATAAATAAACAAACTCTAGTGTGTAGTCACATGACTCCGCCCCATCCAGTCTGTGACATGGAAGCAACATAGGGAAGTCTTTTACTAGAACGAATTTAATTAAATAAATAATCGTGAATTAAAACACAATCACAATAAAAACGTCAATTAATTGCGCTGTTAATTTGAGACGATATCACCACGATATCACCGTGATTTGATACTACATTTTCCTCCAATTTGGTTACAATTTAAAAAAAACTTTAATGAGTAATTCAATGTAACTAAATGTCCTTTCCTTATAATAGTTTCCTCACTTAAAAACCAAATGTCGCATTTAAACACTACAAACTAACTTCAAATACAACAGTTTAACATTTAACTTAAAATTTAATTAAAAAGCTACATTGTTACTGAGCAGCGCGTACCTCTCGTCCACTATCATTATTATTTCTACACAAACTTAGGAAGAAAAAAAATTCTCTTCTACCACACAGGATAAGAACGCGTAAATAGTTCAGAAATGTACCAACTGTAAGATTTTAACTCCACAAACGCCTCAAAACTCAACTTGAGCACCTTGAGACTGGCGTAAGTGTGTGTGTGTGTGTGTAATGAGCGGGTTTGAGACTAATTCACCAATGTGCTAAGTCTGGAGAAAAAAGTAGATCTGAGACTTTTAACGCATGTGATTTTTGATATTGTAAGGCAAATGAAAATTCATTTCATGAGCGTCGATCATCACACAAAATCATGAGTCATAATTTAATCTCTAGTATCCATGTGGCGAGTTGTTAATAATAACGGCACTACGTCTAATGACATCAAATCGACACGACTGTACACAGGATCAGGGGGGGAAAATCACGTCTTGGCTCATAATTTCAACTTCACGAGGATTAACTTTCGATTAATCAACATACAGATATTTTTGTTTGCTAAATCTAAACTACAGACTGTTAGCAGCCAAACGTGCCACTTACGAAACCTGACGGTCCAGTCTGTCGAACGTGCTGAAATCGAATACGACACAATTCCACCTGGAAATTAGCACTTAGGGTGGCATGTGGCGTTACATTTTAAACAAACTTTGCTCGTGTGACTTTTTGAACCTGTACGAATCTCGCAGCCGTAGTCTATAAAGCCGAAGTATATTTCACTCAGGTCACCACGTACGCTAAACATGTAAACATGTACAGAATCCGTCATACGGTATGACTAAGTGTACCTTTACACACCTACAATTAAAAATAAAAGAAAGACCTTTAATGCTATTGTTTGAAAAACAACAGCACGAGGAAAAAAGGTCTAACCCAGGATCGTCCTCTTTAGCATCCGGACTGAATGAGGGACAACGATAAGGAACATTCCATGTCCCCGAGGTCGAACCGCGTCCTGCCTCCAAACGTGAGGAGGATGAGATACACGCCCCTCCTCACAGGCTGTATAATTTAACGTCTAACAGAAGTCATGTTCACGTTCAGGGCATCAAACACATGAAAGTAATCGCACACAATAACCAGACTAGTCTTGAACAGGACGATTAAAGAACACAAACGTGTTTCATTTTATGCAAATGTGATTTAGACATCGCTAAACTCTACCCTGATTAACACTCGTCTTCCCTCTTGTTAACGTGTTTTTCATGTGTTTTTATTCCTAACTAAGGTATTTACGTGATGTTTTTTAATTTATGTCGAGGTGATCACGTGAACCTTCAGATTTCAATAAGGATGTAAAAGCTTTCACTCTGTAATCGTTTTTATCCAGATGACGTGCGCACTTATTCTGACTACGATGCACACATGAATGTGTTTGTTGCTATTAAGGTGCACACGTGAAGGTTTCCATTACGGTTGCGGCGTACGACACGTGAAAGGGGTTTATTTTGGTTAATGCGCACACGTGAACGATTTAATTCTGATTAAGCCATACGTCTGACCACGTTTTTATTCATTTTATTTTTCCCCCGATTAAGGTGTACACGTGAGCTATTCTATTCTGAAGAATTTTACACGTAAAGGTTTTAGTTCCAGTTTAGGCATACATGTGAACATGTTTATTCCGATTTAGACTTGAGCAATTCTTCAGTGGAAACGTTCGCGTTAGGTTTTTTCCTTCTGATTGAGGTACGTGCACGTGAACATTCATGTTCCACGCGAACGTTTGTTTCCCGGCCGCGGCGCACACACAAGCTGTCCTGATCCATTTAGGCCGCACACATGAAGGTGCTTTTTAATTTATTTATTTTTTCCTTCCCGTTGAAACGTTCACCCTGAAAGTGTTTACTGCCGGTTAAAGCCGACACGTGAGCGGTTTTTGTTTGTTTTTTTTGTGTTTTTTTTAAGTGAACTTTTTTTTTAATCCCAGTTAAGTCGGACACGTGAACGCTTTTTTTTTTAAAATCCAGGTAAGGCCGTCACGTTAACGCTTTTCATTCCGATTAAGGCCGTCGTGTGCACGTTTTTTTATTCCGTTTTTTTTTCCGGTTAAAGTCGTCATGTGAACATGTTTTAAATTCAGATTAAGGCTGACACGCAAATTTTTTTTTACTGTGGTTAAGGCCGACATGTAAACGGGTTTTATTCCGGTTACGGTCGATATAAGATGTTTATTCTGATTAAAGCACGTGAATATTTTTATTCCAATTAAAGCAACATGAAGGCTTACACGTGAACATTTGCATTCCGGTTGACGCTAACACATGATTCTTTTTATGCCAATGACGGCATACATTTGAAGATATTTATCACAGATAAGGCATAAACATGAAGGTCTTTATTGCAATATGTGGTTTTCTCTGTTCATTACATCTGTTTGAGATCACATGATGGCGTGTAATAACTATTTATTCCATACATCCATCTGATAAACTAATCCAATTCAAACAGAACTTAAATGGCTATAATGTTGATACGGTGAGTAATTATCTAACTTTTCTGAGATGTAAGGAAATGTTATTGGCCTTTTCTTGAATAATACAAATACAAGATCACAAAAAGGAGCTGATGCTAAAATCGATCAGGTCTTATGACTATTCAAAAACTCCACAGTTCATTTGACGTTTTTTTTTTACCTTGTTTAAATATTATTAAAAAATAAAAAAAAAAAATAAAAAACTGTGTGCAGTTTTGAGCAAACCTAAAAATAACAACGCTTACTGTACATTGTTAAAGAAAAACATGCTTTCAGGAATAGTAACGTCATTATTTTATCTCTCAGCCCGAGCGCATATGAAATCGACTACATGGCCCTGTAGATGAAGCGTTTAATAATCAAAGCTGAGGACTGCTTTAAAACAAACAAACGTAAAGAAAAAAAACCCTGCGTTTAATGCATGATGAAACGTCGCTGCTAGAAAATGATGCAAGAGCGCAGTTACGGCTTTGTCGCTAGCGTTAAGCAGCGAGATTAACTCTGCTCGTGCACAAAAACCGGTCTGCCTTAAATTACAGCTTGAACGCCTGACTTTTTCCCTTCCCCGTTTCTCCTCTTGTCTGCTTAAACCGGCAGGAGATTTGGTGCTGATTCATTTTCTGTCGCAGCGTTTCTTTTTCTTTTCTTTCTCTCTTTTTTTTTTAACCAGAGAGTAGTGCAAACCTTAAAACCTCAGTTCACTCCACTGTAACGTCCTGAAACGTTATCGTTTCTACAGCAACGGCTTAAAGGGAAAACCAAACGCGAACGCTCACAGACGGATTTTTAAACATCGATGTGGTAAAAAATGAATAAATCTCTGCATAGATTTGATGCTGTGACGTTGATGAGTAAAATCTTAAGCAAGAAGAAAAAAAATTGATTTTCCCCCACTTCGTTCAGTGGGTCAGACTGCCGATAAAAGCAAAAGTGAATAAGCACCAGAAGATGACTTGCTTCATGGACCGAACGTTATACTCGACTAGAAACTGATCATAAATTGTGCTTAATGTCACGTTCAGGAATCGAGTTTGTAAGTTAATCACTGCGGTGTATAAGATCCAGACCCAGGACAGAGATGCTGCGCGTCATCGCCAGTGATGATCATTTCTCTTACAAGACAGCATTTTATTTTATGCTTAATGCACAAAATGTATATAGTTATACACTGAGACGTGTTGAAGCAAAAAAAAAAAATGCTATAACTATTAAAAAGTATATACATCATTATTATTAATATTATTGTGCACAATGCCTTAATGTGTATTAACCGCTCACTCACCCATCGTCTATACCGGTTTATCCCATGTACAGGGTCGCAGGGGAACTCAGGATACTTAGGGCACGAGTCTTAGGGTACACCCTGGATGGAGTTCCAATCCATCACAGGGCACGCGCGCGCACACACACACACACACATACACACACAACAGGCAATTTGAGAATGCCAATTTGCCACCTAGCCTGCACGTCTTTGGACTGTAGAACAAAACCGGAGGACCCGAAGGAAACCCACCAACCATGTGAGAGAACATGCACGCGCGCGAACACACATACAAACCCGAGGCGATAATCGAACCCAGGCCCTAGAGGTGCTAACCACTAACCCCTTCATGACAACATTAAAGAATGAAATCTTTAAAAGTGAAAACTCCAAAGAAGCTTCTGATTTTTAATCTGAGAGTGAACCATATTAGAGACAAATACCTAGACTTCTATCTATCGTTAATAGAAATATCCATCCATCTAGGAAACTCTGTAGTCCAGTGGTGATTAATATTGTTTCTATTCTAATTTTTCGACCAAGATTCACACACAATATAGGAAATCAGTCTTCTAACCTGCACGTCTTTGGATGAGGAAACCTTCCATGCAAACTCCATGCACACACAAACCCGAGGTGGGGGAAAATAGCAAGAAGGCCGTTTACAGAGAAATGTCTAGAAATCTATCTTAGATTTCTATAATCTATCGTAATAGAATTATTTATTTATCCATGAACATCTGTTGTCCAATGGCGATTTTTTTTCTCCAATCTTGCACCTGTGGTAGGAACTTCTGATCGTCATTCACACACTACTGGAACGATTTTGTGAAATCGGCCGACTAACCAGGACGCATTTGGACTGTCGGAGGAAACCCACCAAGCAAATTGTACACTTGCACAAACCCGTGGCGGGAATCAAACCCGGACGCTGGACCGCCAAGTGCCACCAAGATGTATCGATATGTACACGTCTTACTTTTTTATTATTATTATTTTTATTAAAAACCTAGTTCATGCTTTTTTGACTGCATGTCAATCTTCAAGCCAAGCAAAACCTCTGAGACATCTGAGACTGATAGATTAGTTGGTTGATTACAGAACGTACCCACTCAACAGACCCACAGGTGTTTAGTTAACTGAACGGGAAAATTGTGAAATTTCTCACGTGAAAAGCTGCTGAAGTGTTTCAATGCGTCCTCGCGCACTACACAGGCTGAGGCAGGCCTGCACGCGCACTACACCGCTGCCATCCTATCCAGTACGCTAGTACAGTTAAGGATATTAAAGCGGCTAATGTTTGTATTTCATCAAGACGTTTAAGCACAAATTTCTCCATATGAACATGATCACGAATGTATTTTAATTATGTACACATTAAATATATAAAAAAAACAAAAAAAAGACACTTTAATGCGTTGAAAGCTGACGGGAGAAAGAAAGTACGCTGATGTGAGCTAAGCTAGCTAGCGGAGTGTTCTGGTATGAGCTAGCTTTCAGTGTCAATAAAGCGTAAACAGTGCACTTAAACAGCAGCAAATCGCCAAATACGTGGAATATACCTCAGTCGAAATGATTTAGTGACGTTTTATGAGTGTAACAATATGTTTAGGAGAGATGAGAACCAGTAAACTGGACACTTTTCTCCCTCTTTTTTGGACATTTAAGTTAGTTTAGTTTAGCATTAGCGTTAGCATTAGTTACCTGGCCCGTCTGAGGCAGGTGCTGTCATCTTCGGCCTCTTCGCATTCGGAGGTCCGGGATCAAGCAGATTATCAGCCATGGTTTATTATTTTTTTCTTTTTGTAGAAAAGAATGACGAAGGGAATCCTTACGAGCTGGGAATTTCGAGCAAAAAAACACGCGCGTTCCGGGATTTTCACTTTGTTTATACGTTCGAGTTGCTAATTAGCTAAGCTAAGCTAACAGCGAGGAGGAGGAATTCTGAAAAAAGTACCAACAGCGCCACCGCCATTTACCCCATGATAATCCAACACCCAACACCCACATTATCGTCGTTCAATTAGCCCCGAGAGAGGGGTTTTAAAAAAAATACAGAGAGAATTTCTTAAAAAAAAAAAAAAAAAATTCATTCGATATGAGGGAGAAATTTCCAGAAGGATCCCGGGCGCTGCGCGTGCTCGCCACGGCGATGTTCCTTAAATGTGCATCCTCATCAAAACCTTCTCTCTCGCTCTTCTGACGTCAAAAAAAAATCGTGCAAGAAACACATCCGAGACGCGGCTTTAAAAAACGCGTCAAAGCACCGATCGTTTCTCCTGCACGCGTCCCGTCGATGCTGTGCGCCGTCCCGACGGCTCTCTCTCTCTCTCTCTCTCTCTCTCTCGGCTCTCCCCCTCTAACTCGCTCTCTCTCGCTCTCTCCCTCTCTCGGTTTTAGCGAAAGGGGGAAATCAGAGGGTAATAACGCGAACAGGAGGAGGAGGAGGTGGTGGTGGAAGGGGGGGGTGTTCGTTCGTGGCCGACGAAATGCCGCTGAATTCCGGGGGATTAATAAAAATTTCGCCCCAAAATCGGCGTCGTCGCGGTTCACCGGCGGCGTCTCGGCTCGAAAGCGGTCGTCGAGCGTCGCCTCGGACGCGCCGTTCCGCGGTCAAAAACCAGCGCCGTAGCGAAATCCTGATTTCCAAGCCGCGACAAGATGGCGGCTGTTGATTCCTTCGATACAAAAAAAAAACTTTTTTTTTCTTTTTCCAGCTAGAGGGGGAGGGGCTTCGAATGCGTCTGTACGTGCTGACGTAATCACACCAGCGTCACGCAAACGCGAATATGCGCATGCGCTGTTCATCCGATAGGGGGCGACAAAGTAACACGAATAGTCACATATACATTACTGCATAGTGAAATGCTTTATTCTTCACATATCCCAGCTCTTTTATTATTTTTTTTTTTTTTAGTAGGCTGGGGTCAGAGCGCAGAGTCAGTCATTACGCAGACAGGGTTAAGGGGCGTGCTCAACATGTCGGAGCTGTCTCTCGAACCGCTGACCTTCTAACCAGTAACCTGGGGCCTTAAAAAAATGGCCCTTTCGGAAAGTATTAGACCAAAGTATTATTTGGTGAAGGTTCAGTGTGTTAAGGCTCTGATTTACTGATTCAATTCAGCGCAGGGTCAGTCATTATACTGTGTCCCTGGAGCAGACAGGATTAAGGGCCCAAAAGCAGCAACCTGGAAGAGCTGTGTCTCGAACCGTTGAGTATATTGAATCAGTAAATCAGAGCCTTAACACACTGACCCTTCACCAAATCTAATACACCCCTTCAGAAACATACAGGAATACATTTATATGGTCAAAAGTATTGGACCAAACCTGTTTACATTTAGGCATTTGGCAGACGCTCTTATCCAGAGCTGGTTACTAGGTTACCGACTAACTACACTTGTGTGTTTTCTGGGCTGGGCTGTGTCTAGCTTCGTAAGCGAGCATCAGTGTTTTGAATTTGATGTGGAGAAATGGTTGAAAAAAAGCCATGCAGCTGCATTCTGGATCAGATGCAGAGGACGAAGGGTGCGGAGGCAGACCTCCCAGGAGTGAGTTGCAGTAGTCGAGAATAAACAAGGGACCGAACAAGCACCTGAGTAACCTGTGTTGAGAGAAATAGATCAATTCTTCTGATGCTGTAAAGAAAGAAATTAACATTAATAATTTAATTTAGACAAAAAATGTTTAATCAGGCCCCTTATCCTTGTGAATGCCAGGGATGAATAGCAATGCTTCAGCATCCCAAGACATCTTGGATGATGCTACGCTTCCAACTTTGTGACAACAGTTTTGGGGAAAGCCCTTTTCTATTCCAACAAGACTGAGCCCCAATACACAAACCAAGGACTATAAAGACATGGTTTAATGAGTTTGATGTGGAAGAACTTGACTGACCTCAACCCCATCGAGCACCTTTGGTATGAACTGAAATAGAGAGGTTGCGAGCCAGGTCTTCTCGTCCAACATCAGTGCCTGATCTCATAAATGCTCTACAGAATGAATGGGCTCGAATTTCCACTCCAAAATCTTGTGGACAGCCTTCCAAGAATGAAGAGTGGAAGCTGTAATAGCTGTAAAAGGGAGACCGACTCCGTACTGAAATAGATGTATTTGGATACAATGTCATTGCAGGTTTGGCCAAATATTTTTGTCCATATAGTTTCTAAGAAGTAGTAGTTTTATGACAAAATGAATGCAAAGAATTTTTTGTTGAAGTCGAAACAGGCGCATCTTTACGCGTAATTAGAAGCTTCAGATTTTTATTCTAACTCTATCTATAATTAATAGAACTATCCATTTAGGTTCTAGGAACCTCTGTAGTCCAATGGTGATTAATACTGTATTTATTATTACAATTTTATGACGCACAATTTGGGCACACCAATTAGCCTGAGCTAATGTCTTTGGAATGTGGGAGGAAACCCAAGTACCTGGAGGAAACCCACCAAGCATGTAGAGAAACATGCACACTCCACGCACACAGACCCCGAGGCGGGAATGGAACCTGGACCACCCTGTCTGGAGGTGCAAAGCAAAGCGACATCGCTAACCACTAAGCCACCAGTAGAATTACAGTTTAATTTAAAAGGTTAGAACATCAGCACGGTCATGATTCATCATAAAACTGAGGGAGTTTATTTAATTCTTGTGAGTCTGTGCATACTATTTAATATAATACATGGCTGTAGATTATCCCGAATACATTTTACTTATTTGTTTTTAATTAATTAATTAATTAATTTAGGTATGTGATGAACAAACTATGATTGATTTCACGAACGCTTTGATCACAGTGCGGCAATGATGTGTCATGAAAAATTGTTAGTTTTTTTTTTATTATTGAGAAATAAAGGAATTCTCATGCTTTATTTTTTAAAAATTAACTTTTGCTTTTTTTAATATTAAAAGGAAATCCATTTTTCATCCATAATTAATTTAAAAGTCCCAATGTTGATATTTGAATTTGTAACTTTTAGTAATTGTGGTTTTAGTTTAATTCACTGAAACTTTTTAGATATATTGCATGGATTTAAAGTGTGTTTTTGTAGTAGTAATAATAATAATAATAATAATAATGTAGTGATTTTAATACTATACTTATTTATGTGTCAAACTAATCTTCAAAATTTCTAAC
>JAOVVA010031118.1:0-15600 GCA_028565275.1 Leiocassis micropogon
TGTTATCTTTGACTAATAGTTAAATGTGTTTGATGATCAGAAACATTTTGTGTGACAAACATGCAAAAGAATAAGAACTCAGGAAGGGGGCAAATAGTTTTTCACACCACTGTATACTCCAAAGTAGAAACAAAAGTAAATACACCCATGAAACTTTCAGTACATTTGTAATATCCAGTTAGCCTAATTGTATGAACAAGGGTAAACCTGTGAATTTTCTCAATTTGAACCTACCGTCTACAGTATGTGCATGTCTGCATCATGGCCTCGCATGGAAAACAAATGGCCAGAGGAACTGGAAAATCTGAGTGAGACTTCAAAAAGATGGAAAGGGATACTGGACAATTAGTGACCATCTCAAAACAGAGTTGCAGACGTAATCAGATGCTATACAATGAACCTTAGTAACACTAATCAGAGCCAGAACAGACTCCATAGACAGTGTTCAGTCTAGCTCTGAAAAAAAGACAGACACGTGCTTCGGTCTTGGCACAGGGGTTATCATTGGAAATGAGAGTTTCTGTGACAGCTTAGCCAGCATGAACAATGAAAGGTATTGCTTAGCACCAACCTCGATGAATAGTGTCCAATAAAAAAATTAAAAACCCTTCCTTGGTCGTTGGCACAAGCTTTAAATTTAAACTTTGTTTAAGAATATGAAAGAAGCCCGATGAGTTCTTGGAGTACATCCTTTGGTCATGTGAGAGCAAGATAAGTTTGTTCAGCTCAGATTGCTCTGGTTCTGCATGTTTGGCATAATCCTGGCCCAGACCACCCTAGTGAATGCATAGTCCTGG
Organism: Leiocassis micropogon; assembly: GCA_028565275.1. Taxonomy (NCBI): domain Eukaryota; kingdom Metazoa; phylum Chordata; class Actinopteri; order Siluriformes; family Bagridae; genus Leiocassis; species Leiocassis micropogon. The sequence goes on from JAOVVA010031118.1 coordinate 798, forward strand.
CAGTGAAGCAGACGTGTGGGAGTGTGATGATATAGGGCTATATGAGTCCAAAAGGTGTTGGGGACATGACATTACCAAAAATATTCCAAAATATTGGCTGACAAGATGGCTTTCAGTCCCCTGAGCCTTGCAGAAGAGAAACGTTCCAGAATGATAATGAGCCAAAGTACAGCGCCAATATCGTGGACGAGTTTCAAAGAAAAAAAAATGTGAAAGCTACGACCTGGCCAAGTATGTCGCCTGACTTAAATCCAATAAAATAACTTTTGGGTATTTTAAATAGAAAGGTACAACAACATGAAGATCAGAAAAAAAGTCTCAGAAGAATGGCAGAGCATCTCTACAAAAACGTGCAACACTGGTGTCCTGCATTTTAAGTAGAACTAAATCTTTCCTAGAAAACAAAAGGTTGACATAAGAAACAAAACATCAAAAAGACACAATATCAGCCTTAACATTAAAACCACCAGTCTGAGATTACGTAGTTCCCCTTTTTCCACTGAAACAGCAGACACAACTAAACCTCTGAAGGTGTGTGTGGTATCTGTCCCATGCTGTCAGTGGCAGATCCTTTCAGTCCTGTAAGTCCACTTCATGGATCAGACTTGATTTTCTAGCATATCCCACAGATGCTCGATTGAACTGAGATCTGGATAATTTGGAGGCTGAGTCAACACCTCAAACTCACCGCAAATTCTTCAAACGATTCTTGAAGCATTTTTTCAGTGTGTCAGGGAACATTCCCTTTCCATAGGAGATCACTACCACCAGGGAACATGAAGTGTTCATGAGGGGTTCTAACTTGTTCAGCAACAAGGTTTTGGTAGGTGATACATATCAAAGTCCATTTAAAAGGACCTAAGGTTTCCCAGCAGGACATTCCCTAAAATATCACACTGCCTCTGGTCTTTTTCCCATAGTGCATCCTGGTGCCAGCTCCTTCCAGGTAAGTGTATAACATGATATCAACACAGCCATCAACATGATGTAAAAGAAAATCAAGTGATTAGTCGGATGAGGCCACCTTCTTCTATCGCCTCATTGACCAGTTCTGATGCTCATGTGCCAATAAGAGGAGCTTTTGGTGGTGGACACAGGTCATACACTGTGTGTTCTAACGCCTTTCTATGAGTATTCACTTTCCCAGCTGTTTGTGCTACTGTAGCTCCAGTCCAGATGTGATAGCCTTCACTTTCCATATAAATCAATGAACCTAGAGCGCCCATGATCCTCCTGTTCATCAACAGTTTATATTTCTTGCACCCTATTTAATCGTTCTCTCTCTCTCTCTCTCTGTCACTCTCTGTTGGTTTGTAACTGAATTTTAGACTTTTACACTGGACTAAGACTGTATCTGGACTGTACAGTATCTGGACTGCTTTTTGGTAAATCACTTCAGAGCTGATTACTGCAGACCAGAGTGAGCCTTTATTCCGTCTAAAATCCCCTATGTCACCTTTCACCCCTTTTTTTATCCAAAAGAAAGAAGTGTAAATGAGTTCCTGACCTCGACTGAAAGTAACATCGAACAGCATTTCTGCAAATACGTCTTTCGGTGCTAAAACCCCAGGCAGCCACCAGGGAGTGGCAGATGGAGATAAAAGTGTTTGTTGATCTGTGTTCTAGTGGCAGAAATCAGATATTTGAAATGTATGACTCGTGAGTATCTCGCTTTAATTTCAAATCCATTAAAATTTCACTGCTGTCTAGATGTCATGTTTACTGGTCGCTTCATTGACTCGTCTGATGGATTCTTCATTTGTGCAGAAACACAGCGAGAATCAGGTGCCAGTTTTTCAATCCGCCGGCACACAAATTAATTCTATCCAAATGGGGAATCAGTATTAACAGAGTAATTTAGCTCGGGACTTAATAAGTCTTAGGAAAAGCAGCACAAACAGTGCAAAGGTTCAGCTTTAATGACTTCCAGCAGAAACAAATTAAAGCTCTTACGTGACCCTGCTGCATTGGTTAGGCTCAAAGCTCACAGTATAGCTGATGTTCGCCATCGCCTGCCTGAGGCTAATAATAAACCATGAGGATGTCTGTTTCATTTGGGAATCACACGCAGCCATATTTTATTATATCGACTAAAAGCTTTAAAGACATGGAGTGTCACTGCTGACTGCAGAGAAAAGCCGATGGTAAAAAACAACGACAACAGCCAGTGCTTGATCATTTGTGGATCGTCTCCTGGATGTTAAATAAATAAATGAATAAATACACCCTTTTCAGAAATGTTTGCTCGATGATTATGGTACTTAGTTAGTAACCTAGTAACTAGTGTAAGGATCTATCAAATGATGGAAACTTCAAAACACTTTTGTAAGTTCCTCTGGATAAGAGCATCTGCCAAATGTAAGTGTAAAGGTAGAAACACATGTCAGGGAACAGTTAGACGAATATTTGCAATTAAAGTCGTCTAGTCTAGACGAGTCTCTGTGATTTAATCAGAATTCTCTACAGGTTCCTCCTGGACAAAACAAATACGTGTGCAAACAAAGGCAGACCTACAGGACAGACAATGCAGCTTGATTATTTGCTGCCCATGGAAGAAGTCTCTGAAAACGTCTAATTTCAAAGTACAGAATTCCCCTAAAACCTCCGACTGATAATATATAATGTGTTACTAAGTACCCACCTCAAGGAAGCGCCATCTTGCTAGCATGTGAGACTTGCTTAAAGATTATTTGGAATTGTCTTGTCTTTTAAAATGAAGAGAATTTGCTAGTTTGGAAGCCAGAAAAAAACAAAAACTCTGCAATAAATTGTCGAGATAATAATTAAATAATTAAATGATGAAATATAATAAAACAATTAAAACTGTAGACTAAAGGGCATTTCTCTTATTTCTGATCTGGGTGTAAAAGCAAGGAGAATTGTTTTTAATTGAAATTCTTTTGACCGTTGTGGTCACTTGACTCAAAGGTCATGTCACCTGCCTTAATCTACTACGAATTAGCTACAAATTAGACACAGAATGTAATGATGTATCCACGAATCACTTACATGGTACTTTTGACCCTGCTATGAACCGTGCGGATCTTGAACTATCTAGGCCTTTCTTATGATGAATTGCTTGGACTTGCTATGACCATTTGGTCATAGTGTGTATAAAAGATTATCGGAGATTTTCCTTTCTGTCCTGTAAGCTCACTTTTTAACAGTGACCTGAATTCCCCTGTTTTGGATTCCTTCTTATAAGCATCCTGCTTATTAACATTGGACTGAAAACACAAAATGAACAGCTCTCCGCTGTCTGCGCGTGAACGGACAGGGCTGTGGAAACTAAAAATAAAAAATATATCTTTTCGGGACCTACTGTATGCCTTTACTGAGGATTTATAGGAGAGAGAGTTTTGTGTTTTTTGTGGACACTTCATAGTTAGCCTGAGAGCGCACATTTACAGGGTAGCGTGCAGCTCTCTCCCGCTTTCCCTCTCTCCTGCCAGTGTCTTAGGGAGACAGAGGCTGGGTCTTTGTCTATGTCTCTGGATTTTCTGCACCCTTTGTTTTGTCTTGTCTTGTCTTTGTCTTTGTCTTTTCCTGGCCCTAATACCTTACTGGTACTACCTAAATGATCGCACAAAATGCAGAGGTATCAGGACCCTTAAATAGACATACCGCCAGGTGTGGCATGTCCAGGCTGATTGCCTTGCAGCAGCATTGCCTGGCAACCACGTGTATAAATGGCCACATCTCTGCCTATTCAGAACTCCACGTGGTAACAGCCTGAACTATGAACCATGCAGAGTATTTTTGCGTGGCTCTGACCCTCATGAGACTAGCTTTGTTACAGCTAGGACACCTAATTAGCTGACTATCTAAGACAAACCAAATGTACACCATAATATTATCAAAAACTATTCTAAATTACTATACAAAAGATAACACGAAACAACATAAAGCGTCTTGATTTGTCTCATGACGAGCTGCTTGAAGCATTGTGAGAGGTGTGCGTGCGATAGGACGGGCGTCGTTGAGACAGGACACAGAAAATAAGTCATGACAGTTCAGGGAGGATCATAGTTAAATAGTACTAAATCATAGTGTTTTTTTGGACTCTATGATCTATCAGATTGGGGCAGTAACCATGCACAGAGTGGCTGTCCCGGAGAAGCACTACGATCCATCCACAACCAAAGTACACATGAGTACAATGTTTTTTTTTTTTAATTCTATTTTAATTTATTCTAATTTAATAGAGAATTCTAATTTTATTTATCACTTCTAGTGAAGTTTCTCTATGATTTCTTATGGTCTTGTGAACATACCAATAGAGGATTAAATTTAGAAACATGGGAAGGGCATTAAAGACATAAAGTAATGTAATACTAGCTTGACGTCATTTGTCACAAGCAAGCAGCTACTGTAGCTAGGATTCAGGTCTCCTTGTTTGAAGCATGTAATATTATTTATTTATATAAAATTATTATTGGTATAATTCAAAGCTTTGATCAAATTTACATGATAGGATGATCCTTTAAAGTGTATACAGTGTGGAGTTTAAAAGTCAACATTTGTCAAAGGATGTTCTGGTGGAGGAGGATCCTACTGTATGCGTTTTCTTGCTTTGGGTTAATGCATCTCATGAAATCACCTTAATCTGAAAATCTAATCCTGTCTGAATTGATCTCAGGCATGATGTTATGAAAGTACGAGCCAAGGCTAGAATTAGATGATCAGATGCAAAACAGATAAAGGTCGAATATCCATTTCAAGACAGTGTCAGTATAAACCAGCGGGTAAGCACCGGTGCTACAGGACAATTCTATAACTGCACAGCCTCTATAAATGTACTCTATACAATTTCCTTCTTAGATCTTTCCCTTGAAACACTGTTCATGTGAAATATTGTCATAGTAGGCACCCTCACTGACACAGAGCTCACCTCATCTATAAGGTTCTTCCTTTTAAAGAGTTCCCTGAGCTCTTTAACACTGAAACTCTTGGATTAAAAAAGATGCATTAAAGAAGGAATGCTCTTCAATCAGCCAAATGGCAAAAAATTCTCAAAGACAAAAGATGAGAAAAGAAAGAAACGAGAGAAGGAGCACTTATCTTCTAACTATAGGGAATATCCTTTCTGAAGGATACATCTTGCACTGAAAATCCTGTTATACTGAGATCTCTCTCTGTCGCTCTGTTTCTCTCTCTCGCTCTCTCTCTCTTTCTCTCTCTCTCTCACTCCAAATTATATTTCATTCATTTGTCAGCGACGGGGTCAAGTATGAGTTAATAACATCTCACAATGATTGCTCCCAGTTATAGTTAATGGAATGGATTTAAAGGGGTGATAAACTTTACACTTTCTCCCCTTTAAATAACAGGAATTAGCTAGCTGTCTATGAATTGCGCTAATCTGTATAGCATTCACAGTTGGCCTGAAATAGGAAAATGCATGATTATTCATATAGTGGCAGGTCAGTGCTGAGCTCAATGATTTATCACACCCAAATACCCTGTATCTATAACATCTGGAAACATCTGTATTAGGGTATTGAGATTGTTGGTGTCTCCTGTGAGTGTTAAATAGTTAAAATTTTCTAACAAATCTAATACAAGAGCTAGAATGTCATTGAAACACGAATAACTTATTTTCACAATGATTAGTATACTGTTTCATTTTAAATAGCTATAGACCTTTTAAGGGCATGAGACTACCAGGGTGTTGGTCTTGACAGTGGACAGTAGAAGTACTGTTAACCAACATGAAAAATACTAAGTATTTTTGCTGATAATTACGTTCGAGGTGTATTTCAGAGCCAAAATAATAACAATAACATCACCTGATGCTTTGTCACACAGATTAAAAAGAAACCTTGCAAATGATTGCTTTTGTTCTGCTAATTATTTTAATATGCAGTATGTTGTGATGGACTTCGTAATTCATTTAAAAGTAAAACAAGTGTTTGGAAGTGAATGAAGAAGATAATCATGATATTAATTTGCAAAAGTTTGATCTGTTTTTATAACGTGATTATGTCAGGTGGTGTAAAAGTATGTAATTCCTCCTGAATTCCTCTGTTTGCCAGCAAAAGCATTAGCATTAGCTCATTCAGTGCTTTTGTTGCAAATGCTGTGGAATATGGAAGATGCTGTGGAATATGCTGTGCTCTATGCTTCATAAAATGATGTGACGGTAACTTTAACTAATATTGACATTTCAAGCTTTATGATCAATAGCTAAATAAATGTTTTGTGGTTGAATCCCAAATAATCTTAAATGGAAAGCTAGTGTGCTATGTAGGATGTAAGGACACACCAAGTAGTGCTCTTGAGCAGATGTTAGAGATGGATTTGGGATTCAGCCTTGTGTTAGAAGCTAGGTCGTTTGTCGCTTGTGTAGACTGTTTGGAGGCAATTTCAAATAGGAGCAATTTGGAAGTGGGTTTTGGCCATAAATAATTGCGGGCAGAGTGTGCATGACAGTAGGAGTCTTTGGGAAAATTCTATTGATCTTTTATTCATCTTTTTACCTTTGAAAATGGATAAAGTTATGTGTTATATACTGTATATTTTTGTAATGTGACCACAGTAAGGTCCTCTGCCTGGGATCATTGCACATTTATTTTGTAGAATACCCATGTGATTTTAGTCGAGAAAGCAGCCCAATTACACATGTCAAAATTAATGCAAACAGTCCAGCACATCAGGATGAAAAGTCTCTTGTGCCTCATCTACAAGTACAACCTGACTGTTGGAAAAATCAATGCATGAACTTTGTAACATAGCGACATTCCACCCTGCTGCTCAAACACACAATTAGTTTAAGGTCATGACTTTTTGGTTCAGTGTTATTTAAGAAGATCGATATCCAGCAGGAAGCACCAGGTGGGCAGGAACTGTTATTTTTAGAACCGTTCCTGCTCTCTCCCTCTCTCTCCCTCCCTCTTCCAGCCTCTCTCCTTCCTTCCTGGGTGATGTAGAAATACGCTAGTTTAAGTCACATGTTACAAATAAGTTCAGACAGTCAACCATATGGATTTCCGCCCGTGGTCTTCACTCCCAAATGACTTCTGGCTCCAATCTAATGCTGACTGAATGAGTGTCCACCCTGCAAATAGGAAACCGTAATATTAACCTCACACAGCGTGGAAGAATGAATAATCAATTAGTCACATGGTAAATTGAATGGTGAGCTGAAAGTGGAGAGGAGCAGGCCAGCTGATGTTGTTCATCCAATAAAGTAAAGAAGGAAAGTTCTGCAGGAAAAGTTTTTGTTGAGGTCCTGCATTTTAAACAGAATAGAATGCAAAAACATAACTGCTAAGGATGTACAACCTCACATAATATAAATGTACAAATTTTATACAGTATAATCTGTTTATAATGTGTTAATTATATAAATTGTAACATACTTTCAGACAGCTGATAATTTCATTGTTGATCTGCTCAAACAGGTTTCTGACCACAGGAATGCCGAGAATTAAAGCAAATAAACTTTTTTTAACTCTGCAAAAAAAATTATTTACAATTTAATATTTATTGATGTTTTTAATGTTTCTTTATTATAGGACCATAAACAAGTAGTAATTAATGCAACAGGAGGGTTAGGGAAATAGGGTTTCAAAAATAAAAACAAAAATAAAAAATCTTTAAAATATCCAAAATTAAACATAATCTTTCAAGAAAAACAGTTACATGCAGTCATTCCATGACCAAGGTGCTTTGTAAGAACATGCACTTTCCCCAGCCCGATTATAAACTCAGGGTGTCTTAAAAGCAACCACCTGGAAGAGTGCAGCTGATAACCACCAGAGCTGAGACAGGGAGTACAAAGATAAGCTGGAACTTTGCCTATTATTGCTTTATAGATAACAATAAACCAGTGCTGATTTCTACGAGTGGTCAATGATGTCCAACTCACCCAGTCATAGAGAATATAATGGTGAGTAAGAGACTTGGCATTTCGATTAAAGATAAAGTTGCAGAGTGCACTGTTACAGGGTAAAATATCAGCATAATCAATCACTGGCAAAAATGTAGCTTCCCAAAGTTTTTTTTCCTTACCATTCAAAGTAAAACAATATATATTTTGAAAATATAAGCCAACCTAAACTTTATGCTTATTAACCAAATTAGCAACTTGCACTTACTGTGCATACCATGCACAAGCTTACTATCCCTAACCAGGTGCCATGGATGTATAGTAGTTAGCACCAAAGCCTCACACCTCCAGGGTTGATGGATTGACTCCTGAATCTGATTTGTGTTTGCATGTTCTCCCCATGCTTGGTGGGTTTATTCCTGGTACTCTGTTTCCTCCCAAAGACATGCAGATTAATTGGCCTTCCCCAAATTGTCTATAATCTTTGAATGAGTGTGGAAGTGTGTGTGTGCGCATGTGTGGCCTGCAGTGCTTTGCACCCTGTCCGGGATGTACCTCGCCTTGTACCCAAAGTCTCCTGGGATGAGCTCCAGGCTTTCCCCTCAGCCCTGTAAAAAGTTGTGCGGTAGAGACAATAAATGAATGAATAGATGAATAAAATATCCCTAACCAAATCGTATATAAAAGTAGAAAAGTAAATAGGCCCCAACACAGAACCCTGGTGGACCCTGGTTGCTAGTTATTGCAAGAAAATCAGATTTGCACGCCTCTGAATAAACACATTGAGTTTAATCTACCAAATAGCTTCTGCACCAATCAATACCTTTAAGAGTAAAACCAACAGCCCTAAGTTTGCTTAGCAGCAAACGAATAAAATGCCTTGGATAGAGCACACTGCTCTATTCTGTCCAAGGCAAATGTCTTAACCAGGACTGGGAGTAAAGAAATTGTTGTTTAGCTCCAAACTATCACCACCTTTAAAGAAAGGGAACATTAGCAACTTTCGAAATTTTAGGTGTAGAATCGGACAGTAAACTCAAATTAAAAACATGAGTAACGGGCTCTGCAATAATATCTGCTGCCACTTTTAATAAATAAGAATCCAAATTATACAGACCTACAGACTTTATGGAATTAATAAATTTCAGAGTTTTAAAAACTTGTACAACAGAGATAAGTTTCAACATCAAATAAATTCAAATTCTCATTAATCTCAGTAGTGTCAAAACATAAGATGGATACATTTCCTTTTAAAATGTTAAGTACTCACCCAGGACAAATAAAAATGTTCACTAAACTGTCTACCTGGCAGTTTTGTCTTTTCTTTCATCTGAACTGACCCGAATACGATCAGGCATGCTTGAGGCAACGTGTGTACCTGACAAGGATTTAATAATTTTCCAAGATTTCAAAGGGTTATTTAAATCCTTTGTAACTGGCTTAAGATAAAGATCTAATTCAGACTTTTTGATTATTAAGGTGCACTTAATCCTTGGAGTTCTAAACACAGTTCAATGAGCAGAATAGTTTGAAAATCTAGTTTGTGCCTAAGATTCATTTCTTAAGTAAAAATAACTCTGTAAGACTATCTGAGAACCTGGGATCGTCCCTCGCTCTTGTCCCAAATGTTTTACTGGGAACATGTTTATTAATAATCAACAAAAATATAAGATCACTGTAATACAAATCATGTATAAATATCTTTTGGTATTTTGCTATTTTTAACAGAAGTGATTAACATAATAAAAAAAATAGACCAGCTGAGATGTACTTTTATGCTGTATTCGTTAGAACTAAATCGAGCAAGATAGATTTATTTTGTGCTTTAGGACTTAGCCTTGTTGGTACATTAATAAGTTGCACAAGATTTAAAACATTCATGAGAGTCAATTCCTGTTAAGGTCACCTAAAAGGATGAATTCAAAGTCTTTTAGTTTGTATAAAATATCAGGGATAGTTATAAGGTCCTCCTTTTAGGGGGATGGGGGTCTATAACAGCTAACCACAATAATATGAGAATTCTTTCTGATATACAAACTTTGAATGCCAACATCTTAAACTGCTTATCTTTACTAAATGATAGTCCTCCACACCGTATCAACCTACTTTCACCCATGCTGGGTAAAATAAATTAATTACTGTTAGAACACCTGTGACGTGGACTGATACATATACTGTAGTTAAACGTCCCACTGCTGTTATGCTCTATATTACCAGCTGTAGAAAACCTCTCGTCCAATCAGATTGCTCAGGCAGAATTAAGCATGTTTAACATACAGTATACAGTATACTAATAACATTTTCATAACTCATAATATTCAGTATTTACAGTACCATGACCAAAAGCGAATATGCCATCTCAGGACATCTTTCAAGTGAGAAAATCAACCCAAATATAGCCCGCCGTTGAAAAATACCACTAATCTGAGATGAGGGAAGGCATGAGGCTTACAAAGGGTCAGTTAATATCAGCAAGGTCACAATATGTGTCAATCATTCCACATTCACACACACACTGGTTTATCTTTAGTTGAAAGAGAATTTTTTTTTTTTTTAAGGATACATATTTTACTATTTCTTTATATACCCCAAAGTGTTTATGTTTATGTTTATCAGTCTACCGCTGATTCATATACGCGGTCACAATAGTGGACGATCTAATTGGCTTTTTTAAGCTGTGGCTAATACAACATTAGACAAAGGACAAAAAGCTTCAGGAAGGAAATCAAAAAGGAAATCAAGCAATAATGAAGAATGATATAGAATGTGAATAGTATTTCTGTAATTTTTTCTGTTATTGCAGGATTCAAAGGTGTTAAATAAAAAAGACAAGATTGAGCGACTCATCTCGACATGTAAACACTGATGTTGAGCTAGGAACCCCTAATGAATGAGAACAAACAGCGCCAAGACAGAGTGAAGAACTCTGCAGACATTCCCTTAAATACAACAGATAAAAGAAAAACTCTCTCTTCTCATTCAATGACTTAACCCATCCTTATCTTTCCTTCCTTTTTTATTATATTGACCTTTATTTAAATGATGTAGTTCCTTCATGATTCCTGTATTATTCATCATCCTCTTTTTCCCCTTCCTTCTAAATGCGGTTTGGCTTAATCTCTATCATCACTTAACTGTCATGAATAAAAGAAAAGGGTCAGTAAACAGCAGACCGCGCTGGAGAACGATTCAGAAGGAGATGATTAGAGATGAAGAATGAAGGACATTTAGGAATGCATGATGGATTAAGCATGAGGACACTGCATGTTTAAATAAAATATGTGAAAGAGAAAGCATAGGGTTTGACTTGTTTGAGTGTATTTCTTTTAAAAAATGTACAAAAAGCCTGTGTTGACCCTTAAGTCAAACCAGGACTCTTAGCTGCAGTAAAACAATTGACAGTGCAAACATTTCAGGAAATGCTGTACATCTATGAATGACAATCCCAACCGAGGTGGTTCGGAGCCCACTGCATAATTCCCCTGAACATTCAGCGAGTTGAACGCCAGATGCTTGAAAGTGTGACAGAATGTCCTTCTGCACCACTTACACATTACCGGAACTCAGCTGGGAGTTATTGCTACGTCCCCCGTACGGACCTGACCTTGCTTCAATTCATTTCCACATGTTTGGGCCTTAAAGGAGTTCTTGGGAGGCTAGCATTTCAGACGTGAAGAAGGCAGACTGATCATGGCTCTGGTGTACTGAGAAAAAGCAGCGGATTATATAGAGAAATAAAGCGAGTTTTCACTCTCAGAACTGTGTTCTGCACAATTAAATTCCTGCTTTGAACTGAACACCCCTTGTATAACCATTTTTGTCATGCTGTTATAAGACACTAAACAACCAGTCATGTGATAAAATGTAGTTACTATTATCAACCACATTTTCTTATAACACCATCTCACAAAGTGTTTTATTCTGAAGTATCTTGCAAACGAATTACATATTTTATTTAATTTAAGACTGACACATAATACACTATATGGACAAAAGTATTTGCCCAAAACTGCAATGACATTGTATCCAAATACATATACTTCAATATAGAGTTGGTCTCCCTTTTGCAGCTGTGACAGGTTCCACTCTTCTTGGAAGGCTGTCCACAAGATTTTGGATTAAGTGTTTTTGTCGGAACTCATGCCCATTCATTTTGAAGAGCGTTTATACGTCAGGCACTGATGTTGGACGAGAAGGCGTGGCTTGCAATCTCCGTTCCAGTTCATCCCAATTGGTGTTGAGCTCAGGGCTCTGTGTTCAGGCCAGTCAAGTTCTTCCACACCAAACTCATCAAACCATCTCCTTATTGTCCTTGCTTTATGCCCTGGGGCGGAGTCATGTTGGAATAGAAAAGGGCCTTCAACAAACAGTTGCCACAAAGTTGATGCATAGCATTGTCTTGGTATGCTGAAGCATTAAGATTGTCCTTTGCTGGGGATAATCGGCCTGAGTGAAACACCTGAAGTTAATAATTAACAGGTTTGGACAGATATTTTTGTCTGTCTACTGTATGTATTATCAATTTGTAGATACATTTTAGGATGTGGAACATAGTGTTTTTCTTCATACTGTAAGACTTGTCTTATTACAAAGAAGCCACAGAGTGAAAGCTTTTTGTGTGTTATAACTTTACTTGTGACTGTTACAAAGAGTGATACTGGAGACTCCTCACTGTATATCTACCATATCTATCACACAAGTTCCTGTGTAAGTTGTTACTATGGAAACATTAAAATATTAGCATTAGTGCATTAATACAGTTTATATTGCAAACTCCAATATAGTCAGAGCTGCTGGTATAGAAAACCTGTCTACATTAATTTCCTGAACGATCACTTCAGCATTGCGATTATAAATGCATGCATCAATGATGGAAGTAGAATGAAAAGACAAGAACTCAATGCAATTTGCCAATGGCAAAGAGTCAGTGTTCCTGATTTTCTATAGCATGTTTTTTCTCTGATGACCTTTGTTTCCTGTGTCCTTGTCCTGTGTTATATCTCCATCATCTTTCCAACAGCACCATGTTCAGTTTTATCCTGATCAGTCTGGATTAAGCTGACACAGCAGGGTAGGATGTGGGGGTGGAACGATGCTGCAGCTCTATGTATGTGGATGGGAAAATGCAACAGGACTATTAGATGTCCTTAATTCTAAATCAACTAACCCAGTTTCACTGCTATAATCTCTGTATCTCCTCAAACGATCAGGGGATTAATATATCCACAGCTAGGTTTTAGCATGTTTACTGTATACCAAACACAACAAATCCTTCTCAGCACTGAACCATACAGCTGATTCGCAATCACCACCTCCACATGGTCAGAGAGAAACATCATTGCTAGATTATCTGATTAGTCCATGGAAATGAAAAACAGTGGCTTTAATAAATGATTGGATGCTTAAACAGACAGACAGACAGACAGAAAGCAAGAAAGAAAGAACAGGCAACTTGTTAATTGATGTTGCAATTCAGACCATAGCTTGCGCATTTTCTATCCTTTATAGAAAATAGATATTTTTTAAGACAAGTGGTTGTGTTTAAAGGCATTAGGCTAGATTTTATTAAAACTCCCATCTCAGAATCTTCTCAAGTAAAATCTGGCAACCTTGCAGATGTGAGCTACGTTCAGGTGATTTAAGTCTCTAAAAGCAGCTGCACAACTAAAGTCCAGGAGATTCTGTCTGCTCAGTATGAATTCAAATGAGGCAAAGTTGACTCGTGGGACTCATTTCTCTAAAAATGACTGTTGCTCTCTAAAGACATCCCTTCTGCAACGTTCTGTGATGTGCGGAAAAGATGTGATTATGAGGTGAAAATCTGGTTTGCTCCAGTTTTGACATGGAACTAAGTTGTGTGTGTGTGTGACAGAGGGAGAGAGAAAGAGATGATACTGCTGTACAAACTCTGCTCTGGGGGAAGATTAACTTAAATTCAATTAAATGTGTATAGCCCTCTTAACAATACACATAGTGAAGAAGCAGCTTTACAGAAATCTGGATGAAAATTTAGATCCTTGAGGGGGGCGAAGCAAGAGGTGGCAACAAAGAGGGTAAAATCCGTGAAACAACATGAGAAAGAGAACTGAAATTGGGATAAAACTGGGATATATATATATCACCAGCAAGTTCAGTAACTCTGAAGTCACTTTAAAGAAGATGCTACCGCCACCATGTTTCTGCAGTTTCTGTATTCCCATTCTGCCACAACCAAAAATGGTACTTTTGCCCTCATCATAATGAAAAGCATGTATGGTTATGTTTATGCATATTTAGGCAATATGCCTTTAGACAAACTGTGAATAGACTTTAATATGGCTTGCTCTTTATTGTTGTGGATTTCTGCACCCAGGTCATCATCAACCCTGAGTTATACGTAAACAAATGGCCTTTCTGCTCTGTGATTTCAAATTGCTGTGGATGTTTCCTCAGGCATGGAGATAGATATAAACTCTGCTTCGGTTATTAAATGATAAGGAGATTAAAAAAGAGCCGCAGGTGGAGGAGAGGTGGAGAGGCTGCTGGAAATTTTAATAACAATAAAATATCACCTTGGACATTTATAATAGAAGCAGAGAGACCGCGAAAGTGTGTGTTGAGATGGAGAGGATGTGTGTTGAGATGGAGAGGGTTTGTCTGCTGCTTTACTTTTTCATCTATTTGCTCATGTTGACAGTGTGATGAGTGCTCACGTTTCCCCTTCATTAGTAAGACGCTGATTTGTCTCAGCTCTCTGGTACGTAGATGCGTTGTGAACAATGAACGCCACAAGTGCTGTGCAATTCATTTAATTTCACCAGCGAACTGCAACTCTGGAAAGCTTCATAAATATAGATGTGAGAGTCATGAGAATAGCACTTGACAGTGGATAATTGCTTGCTTTTTTATATGCTTCCCATATAACTGAACATGAAGGGATCTTAAATGCGTTTTTTGTTATTTTTAGTTTTTTTTAAATTGATGAATGAATTA
>JAOVVA010031214.1:0-15593 GCA_028565275.1 Leiocassis micropogon
TTAATGTATGAAACACTTACTTCCTGGTTTGTTTTATTTTAAATATTGCTTATTACCTTTTCCCGCAAAATAATGTTCGGTTTGTGACCGCGGTGAAGTTGGTTTGACGTTAGATATTCGAGCTCTGCCGACCAGATTTGTAGCGGAGATTCGCTGATTTGTAGCGAGGATTCGCTAACAGAGTCCGGTGAAAGCATGTCGCCTACTGCATGAGTTAGGGACCGTCTGTAAATTACTGTTCGACTGAAATATGGATAATATTAATATTATAAACATTGATATTTAAAACAAATAAACAAATTATTGCTTTAAAATCTATTCTAAAATGTGTGTCCACTTGTCCTGCAGAGGGCACAACCTTTTTTTTGTCAATATTATCACTTTGCATATTTATTAATAATGAATATTCATTAATTCTGCATTTTACTTCAATACCTTACAGGTCATGAGACCTATTGCCTCAAAATCCATTCTTGAACGTGTGTCGACCTGTCCTGCAGAGGGCACAACCTTTTTTTTGGTCAATATTATCACTTTTCATTTTTAATAATAATTAATATTCAATAATTCTGCATTTTACTTCAATACCTTCCAGGTCATGTGACCTATTGCCTCAAAATCTATTCTAAAATGTGTGACCTCTTGTCCTGCAGAGAGCACAACCTTTTTTTGTCAATATTATCACTTTCATTATTTATTCATCATTTTTTATAGAATTTTCATTGATTTTACTTCAATACCTTTCAGGTCATGTGACCTACTGTGTGATACATGATACTCGGTGTTCGTAAACCAAGACAACGCTCGTTTTTCAAGTCAAAATGTATTAAGAATCTTTGCTCGTCTTCCCGAACACTCGTAAACCGCGTTACTTGTAATCCGAGGTTCCACTGTACTTATATATCAAAGGCAAAGGCAACTGTATTGTCGATTCTGCTACGTGTGCAGTGCATACATATAGAGAATTGAAATTACATTACTCTCAGTCCCCATACAAACAACACTAAGTAAAAAACAAAAACAAATGACTAACTGTCCTGCAAAAAGGGACATATAACATGACAAAAGGCTGATATGGTGCAAAGTGGAACAGGGCAAATAAGAGTAGTGCAAATAAGCTTTTTAAAAGCTTCTTTAAAGTGACATAAGTTTACACTTCTTTATTGCTGGGCTTTGGTATTGAACAGTCCAATGCTGCACCATGACAAATGGGCAGACCAATACTAAAGTAGTATATTAGACAACAAGTATTTATCATAAAAAAACAATATAAAACAATGTACAAAAATGATATAAAACAATGTATGTACATTATGATTTAATTATTTCTTTCTGGTCCCACTATCTACTATCTACAGTCTTCTTCTTTGTCTTTCGGCTGTTTCCTTTCAGGGGTCGACCACAGCGAATCATTTGCCTCCATCTAACCCTATCCTCTGCATCCTCTTCTCTCACACCAACTAACTTCATGTCATCTCTTACTGCATCCATAAATCTCCCCTCCTCTCCTCTACTATCTACAGTACTATCTACCTACTAAGGTAGTGGACAGACCAATGCTGCATAAAGTGACCGGTGCAAGTGTGAAATGAAGGAGTCAGAGAACAAGGGTGGGAGAGAACAAAAAACAAAGGGAGAGCTGGGAGGGAGTTGAGCCTCTTGATCACCAGATGGATTGAGCTATCTTTCAGTCTGCTGGTCCTGGCTTGGAGACTCCTTAGTCTCCTCCCTGATGGCATCTGACTAAAGAAGTTCTGAGTTAGGTGGGTAGGGTCACGGACGATGCTAAGAGCTTTGTTTGTGAGGCTTATAGAGTATAGAATATGACTAAAACCAGAAATCTCCAATGCATAAAAAAATGCAAATCTTCATTTTCTTAAATCTTATATATTATAATATTATTTAGACCCATAACCTCATTTACCATGTCGTTAATTATTTTAAATAGGCCATTAATGCACTTCTGGCTAAATGCTAACATTATGATGTAATTATTTCTTCCTGGTCCCAACTATCTACTATCTACCTACTGAGGTAGTGGACAGACCAATGCTGCATAAAGTGACAGGTGCAAGTTTGCGTGTGTGTGTGTGTGAAATGAAGGAGTCAGAGAACAAGGGTGGGAGAGGCTGAAGAGCAAAGGAAGAGCTGGGATGGAGTTGAGCCTCCTGATCGCCTGATGGATGAAGCTGTCCTTCAGTCTGCTGGACCTGGCTTGGAGACTCCTTAGTCTCCTCCCTGATGGCATCTGACTAAAGAAGTTCTGAGTTAGGTGGGTAGGGTCATGGGCGATGCTGAGAGCTTTGTGTGTGAGGCGGGTGTTGTAAATATCATGGAGGGAGGAAAAAGAGACACCAACGATTTTCTCAACTACTCTCACTAAGCGCTGGAGCGTCTTTTGACAGGACGCGGTGCATGTGCCGTTCCACACAGTAATACAGCTGGTCAGGATGCTCTCGATGGTGCCTCTGTAGAAGGTGCGCATGATGGGTGTCCGGGCTTTGGCTCTTCTCAGCTTGCGGAGAAAGTAGAGATTCTGCTGTGCTTTCTTGGCCAGTGCTGCAGTTTTGTTGGTCCAGGAGAGATCTTCTGTAATGTGCACACCCAGGAACTTGGTGCTGCTCATCCTTTCCATGGTTGCACTATTGATTGTCAGAAAAGAGTGGGTGTGTACTCTCCCGTAAACCTAGACCTACTTATCTGTGCACTACCTGGCTCACCTCACTCCTGTAGTTAGTCTCATCTTTGTTGCTAATGAGACCCACCGCAGTCGTGTCGTCCGCAAGCCTAATGAAAAGGTTGGAGTTGTGAGTTGGTGTGCAGTCATGGGTCAACAGCGTGAAGAGGAGGAGGCTTAGCACACATCCTTGGGGGGGCCCCATGCTCAAAGTAATGGTGCTGGCCCGTACTGCTTGAGGTCTGCCAGTCAGGAAGTCCAGCAGCTAGTTGCACAGAGAGGTGGTACCCCAGCTGGATCAGTTTGTGAGTGAGTGGTTGTGGGATAATCATAATTATATATGAAGTCCTTTGAACTGCTAGTCATGCAGCATTATAATGATATGAGTAAGTGCAACTGGGCAGAGGTCATTAAAACAGGAGGGAGGTAGTTTTTTTTAGTACTGGGATTATGGGGGTAGCTTTAAAGCATGTGGGGATAACAGCCTGACTTGGAGAGAAGTTAAAAATGTCCATAAAGGCATCAGTGAGTTCCCCTGCTCTGTCTCTCAGTACGCGGCCAGGAATGTTGTCATGAGCCGGGGCTTTGCGTGTGTTGATCCTGCAGAAGAATCTCCTCATGCTGTCTGGAAAGAGCATCATGACCTGGTTGCCAGGAGGAAGTGGGCATTTCTGTGCTGTGGTGCTGTTGTGTTTATCAAAACTAGAAAATAATGCATTCAGCTCATTCAGCAGAGAGATAGAGCTGTCACATGTCTGCGGTGGGGGATTGTAATTGGTGATGGTCTGTATCCCATGCCACAGGCTCTGTGTGTCTTTGCTGTCACTGAAGCAATGGACTACCCTCTTGGAGTACTGTCTCTTTGATGCCGCGGGTCAGGCTGGCCCTACCTGTCTTCAGGGCCACCACATCTCCAGATTTGAAAGTTCCATCCCTTCAGTAGTCTGTAGACCTCCCCTGTAAGCCATGGTTTCTGGTTTGCCCGGACAGTGATGGTCTTTGTAACCGTTACATCATCAATGCACTTGTTGATGTAGGCAGTTTCTGTGTACTCCTGAAGGTCTGTGAAGTTGTTGTGTGTGGCAGCCTTCTTAAATATATCCCAGTCTGTGGTGTTAAAGCAGTCCTGGAGTACCTCAGAAGACTCTTCCAGAAACACTTGTATCTGTTTGTAAAATTGGCAACTTTAACCAGTGGTCTGTTTACAGGCATTAGCATGACAGTAATGTGGTCTGAGGCACCAGGGTGGGGGAGGTCTCTTACAGTACTTTGGGTTGAGCGTAGAAGTTGAATGTGATCCTGTTTTTTGTCCAAAGAGCATATTTTAGGCAGTATGATAGTAGGAATAGTCGGCTAGCCGGCTAGCCGCTAGCCAACCCAGATACATCCACGCTTCCCCCTCTTCTGCTTCCTCTAACGCCAACTGTGGTGCCTCCACTCTTTGCGGGGTGCTGGCATGGGTGTCGGTGAAGGTGAAGTCCTCCGAAGCAGAACGATGTCCTGCAGCTCTTCCACCTTTGCTGAGTTTAACTTTAAAACTGTAGATCTGCCGATATCTAACAGGAATTCATGACTGTATGTGCGCTTTAAAACAGATGGACGTGCTGACGTTAAGGCATAAAACACGGAAAACACTGTTGTGTTGGGAGAGAGAGAAGCCGCAGCATGTGCTTCTCTCTCTCCCAACGTGCCCACCATTTTGGATGAAGATATATATATATATATATATGTTACACACTACATTTGTGGCATTCGACAGACACCTTTATTCAAAGTGATCCATTTATCTTATTTACACAAATGAGCAATTAAGGGCAGGGCACAAGGCCCCAGCTTCACTTTGTCACACTTGGTGTAAACTTATTTATTGTGCATGGCCTGCAGGGTGAGCTATGTTCCAAAAATATTTTTAATCTCTAGTTCCCTTCAGAACTTTTCCTATCTCCTATTTCCTAAGAGTAGCAGTGTTCTGCACGCAGAAAAAACTACTACACAGAGCTCACCACAGGTTTATTACAAGTGCCTAACTATTTAAAATACTCTTTTATTCCAGAATGTAAAAAATAATTTTGAAATACATGTATTATAATAGTAATTGTAATTTGTAGCTGGTGAGATCCAATGCAAAACATTAACAAAAAAACAAGTAATATTAAAAAGGGCTAAAGATGTAACTGGATTTTTCAATATGGGGAAGCCTGTCCTATCCTGTGCCTTTTGGCAAGTGTCTTTGTCTCTTTAATAGTTACTTTTCTTCTCATTCCTATCATGTTTCCTGTAAAATGTCTGCTTCATGACATCAACATATCCCTTTGCATTGAATACAATAATTTTATTCAGTGTGATATTACTTATTTAAACTTAAAAAAAAAAAAACTTTCAAAGTATAGAATTTGACTAAAACCAGAAATCTCCAAAGCATGAAAAATGCAAATCTTAATTTTCTTAAATCTTCATAAATCATAAATCTTATTTTAATTATTAACGCTTATTGTAGTGCTGCATGTTCTTTCCAAATCATTTTGCCAATACCACTGTGGAGTGCTCTGCTGCAAACTTCAGGCATGCAGCAAAGATCTTTTCAATAAGCAGTGGCTTGCTTTGTGGTTTCCTGCCATGGACACCCTACTTGTTCAATGTTTTACATACTGTAGACTCATGTGGCAAGTTGTTGTGCAGATCAAAGATTAACAACATCCACAGTCAGAACATGTCTCCATCAGCCTAACTGTTGACTAGTACATTTTTAAATAACAATAATTCTTTATAGTACTGTAGATCCTCTAAAAGCTCACATTAGTGTATTCTTCTTGTGTCATGAAAACTCAAAAAGACTGGTATTTATTAAAATACTAGTATTTATTAAAATAGCTCTAGTCCATTACTCCAAACTCAGGAATGTTAACACCTGACACCAATGAGCTTTTTCGAGGTCATTAATTCAAGAATCCCCATACTTTTTCAACTAGCACTATGGTTTTTATAGTTGTTCTCAATAAAGACATGAAGGATCTGTATTTTTTAATATTTTTTAGACCCATACCCTCATTTACCATATTATTAATTATTTTAAATAGGCCATTAATGCACTTTTGGCTAAATGCTAACTGCATTTCATTAGCTCTGGACATGTACTGTACTTTAAACTCTAAACATCTAAAAATGCGATTTTGTGTGTGTGTTGGGATAGGTAGATTTGGACAGCTTTTTTTCCTTATGATTTAAAAATTTTGTATTTACTCAGGTTGTAAACTTAAAATGTGTTTAATGATCTGAATTTAAGTGTGACAAATTTGGCAAAAATTTAAAAAATCTGAATTTACAGAACTGTAATTAGTCGTTCTGATGCTCAAATACTTTTTACACTAGTGAAGATTTTTCCCCTCTTTTATATAATTCGACACTATTACACTTGTACACCCTGATTTGTCTAATTTTTTCTCTGCAGTCTTACCACAAAAAAAGGTTTTCGCATTTGTGATGACCCTAAGGTGGAGTGGGTAAAGCAGAGACCTCAGCATAGACTCAGATGACAAGTTAAAACATTAGTTGATAAAAAAAATTACATTTTGCAAAATGCTTCATTTCATATAAATATTACTTAACACAATTTGATGTGCTGTGTACACCTGCAGCTATACGCACATTTATCATATCTTCTGCACAAATTAAAACATATTTAAAACCAATGGTGTCTTGTGTGCTGCTCTGACTTATCCACTCTTTTTTTAACCAGTCACTGAGTGTGGCTCTGTGGAGTGCTTCTTCTAATATATATATATATATATATAGTCAGTCACGTTCAGGAGCCAACATTCGATTCAGAAAACAAACTTTGTGACAGTTTCCCGTGGCTTGCTTTTTGTTTTTTTATATAATGTATATTGTAATGAAAATATTTAAAACACTTTAGGTTTTGGTATATTCCCTAGGAAACTCTGGGTTTTTACAGGAACGAGTGCTTTTATTCTGAAATACAGTAACATGAAACTTTCACATAATTGCTCACAGGTCAATTTCATAAAAAAACTAAAAAAAAAACTTTTCTTAATAGTTTAAGGGCTTCATAACAACAAGAGTTAATTCTTTGAAAAAGAACAAAAGAAACAAAAAACCCAAGCAAACAATTACATAATTTTGCAAATGGTACTGACTTTTATTTTATGCACTTTAATGACATAATGCATTTGTAGCATTTAGCAGACACCCTTATCCAAAGTGACTTAAACTTATCCTAGCTACACAAATCAGTTGAGAGGTAAGGGCCTTGCTCATGGTCCGAGCTTTATTTTATCAGACAGGTTCTTTTTAAGTGATTTCTTGGTTCAAAAGATCAGGCAGTAATTAAACCCTAAAAATGTATATAATCAGTAGTAGTTCACTCATTATTTAGCAATGGGGAGAGGTGGTTATTTTGTTCACATAGGGCCAATTAGGTTTGGGATCTCAATCATTTAAGTGTGACAAATATGCAGAATTCTTTTTTCAGAACCGAAAAACATGCAACATGGCGCTTAAAGAGAAGGAAAAGATATAGAAATGCTAAATCTGCAATTTCTTTTGCCCAAATGGGACTAGGGACAGGTGTAATGTTGAGAATTTGTCCACTTTGTTTGAGTTTGTGTATAATTCCATGCCAGAGGAGCATCTGATTGGTCTGCTTGACAGGAATTAGTTTGATACTAAATCCTAAGACATCCTTCTGATGCTGGCTACAGTGCTGACTTCATACTGTAGTTAGCCAATGCATCAGTAAGGAGTGATGTAAGAGGTGGTGGGCATGTATTGCGAACAACATATTTACTGTTATAACCACCTGGTGGAAACTTATTTGTTATGCATGGTCTGCAGGGTGAGTCATGTTCCAGCCATGATCGTCCCTGCAGAACTTCCTCTGTCACCACTAGCCTGCTTAAAATTCCCTGAACAAGCCTAATAAAGACCGTCTTCTCACTATCATGTCGGAGATCTCAGAGGATGGAGATGCCATAGTTGGTTTGTGCACCAAAACATCAGGAATGTAAATTAAAATTAAGAGGCATATTTTTTTGAGAATGGAACATTTCTAGTGTGGGTGTTTGGATCTTTGAAACCAGCAAATGCAACTTTACGGCCTCAGTGACTGGATATGTGAACTGTATGTGAGCTTGTTGAGTTCTAAAAGATATGTAAAAATGAATGCTTTAAAGAGCTTTCTCAGGTTTCTACTGTGAATGATTCACATAAGAGAAGGATAGTAATGAGTAAACATCTTGCTGAAAGTGTGGTGCGCTAAAGGTAGTGGTCCTACAGGTTGTGATGATTTTACATCACCTCTTGTCAGTCTCTAAAAAAATGCCTGCTCAACATCTTTAATTCAGAAGTGAAAAAAAATCATATTTTTCAAAAAGAATGGAAATGTTAGGACAGGCATATCTCCTTATGTACCCAAATCTGGCGCATTCCTGGAATCCTCCCTCTTGCGCCCTCTGCATGTGCTTGCTGGCTGTGTGGCAGATAATTTGTGTCTTAAAAAATTTTATTCTTGTTGCAACACCAATGTTTTATTTTCAGAATCATGGAAGAGTTCTTTCTCCCTTTTGTCAAGAATCAAAATACCCTATTTTTGCACCATGTTAAATAAAATTCTATTTAATTCAATTATATAGCACTTTTAAAAAATGACTTTGTTGCAAAGCAGTTTTACACAATCAAAAGAATAGTTTAACTTGGTATGGAATGTGTATGAAAAAAAGAAAGTACTTTAGTGATCATGACAGCAACTAATATATGTCCTTTACAAATGTATGCATTAAGTTATAAAGATACAAGAGAAACTGGAGACTAATGATGTAGTCAGATGAATTCGTGAAGGGACAGGGCAATAGCTATATAGGTAAAAAAAAATATATATATATATATATATATATATATAATTGATAAATTGTACAAATATAGCGGCCATTTAAAATGACTGCAAGGGTAAATAACATATGGGGGTACAAAATTATGCATGAGTGATATTGAGAATATACTGATATCAATGATAATGAAGTATAAGGGTCTAAGGGACCATGTTGTACTAGTTATAATTAAGCAAACGGTAATGAGCAACAAAAAATGAATAGTTAAGGGATACTGAATTTTAGAATTAGATGAAAATTATATCAAATAAGTGGTCATGAAGTATACGTAATATTGAGTCATTAAAGATTTAGATGTAAGAGGATTGCCAATGCAGTCCCTGATGCTGCAGTAGACAAAGACTTCATACAATTGTACAATATTCTGTACAAGTTTGGAACAATATGGAAATGTGTCATAAGAATGGAAAATATAACCAAAAGCCATAAATAGCAGTGATGTTATGACGAGATATACAGTAAATATAAACGCTGGTCATATTTACATAAGGTTAGGGGTAGCGCATTCTTGGCGAATATGGAAATTAGTTGCTGAAATGACTGGTTATATTCCTGCAAAAGTGCACACTCAGCATTGATAAATTCACAGGGTCAGAGTGTGAGGGGAAGACGGAGGTGGTAGTGTTAGAAGTGAGTGGGCAGGGTGTGAGGGGTTCCCAATGACGCCGATAGCGCTTCTGTCCTGCTGCTGTTCTGCAGTGAGAGAGGTCTGTCCTTGTGATTTTGTTTTCTAAAATATAGGAATAAAATGCTTCTCACAGTACATCTGCAAAATTTTCTGATGACCTCAGGTAAATTTTCTGTGTCCTGCGGGAGTAGAGCTAATTTAATTCCTACTTGGCCAGTCGTTTCATCTTTTGTGATCAGAATGGACATCCATAAAGTTTGTACTTGGTAATAGTTACTCTATTTACTAGTAACTGCTAGTTACTAAATTTTTTCACCATGTTCCCATCTAATCAGCAATGATGGGTGATGTCATTCCACCGACCTCAGATTAATGCTCATCTAATCTATCTTCATGAGGTTAAAAAACAGCCATTCCCACACTAACAATGTTGTGAACTGAAATATAAAGTAATGAGATATACTGCAAGTTGTACTGATAAACGCCCAGTTAAAGTTACTTTATTGTTTCTGTGTTACTAATCTCCAAAAAGGCCAAATCGTCATATTCATTTATATGATTAGCCCAACTACTGTATGTCTGAGTTCAAACTGTGTCGCTGCTCAGATAAGTTTATTTTTAACTTCAAACTAAAAACGAGTTCTTGAGGAAGAGGTGGGGGTGTTTTTCTTTTTCTTCTTCTTTTTTTTTAGTCGATGAGAACAGTTTGTCATCTTTACATTGCCCTCCTCCCACCACCCCACGCTCTCATTTCTTCTTAAGCTTAAAAAGCCCAGTAACAGAGTTATATCTGCATTTTTATATCAAACTTCACATCAAAACGATTGTTATCTCTATCAGAAGCCATGGTCTCCACTCCATATTGTCTCCTGCTAGTACTTCTGGGACTCTCCTGCCTTCAGTCCAGCACAACGGCACAAAGTAAGATTTTCACCTATTTTTATAAATAAGCAATTAAATGTCTAAACTTTTTTAGGAATTTCGAGATGCACATTTACTACCCATTCAGATAGTATCATAACTATGATCATCTTCCATATTATAACACATGTTCAGGCATTTTGATTCAGTGTGTAAACATGCTGTTGCGAAATTTGCTAAGAAACTTGTCTAAGGAAGTGTGTTTTTGAGTTTTCATTGAAAGCTGTTTAATTTATATTTATGATCATATTTTTCGGCAGCAAAGTAAAATCCTACAAGTTAATGGCCCAAAAATCATTTAATAAATTAATTACTTGACACTTGACTCATGACTTTCATTTAACTATAGCATGTAGCCTGAAATAATTTGATAAATAATTAAATGTTTTGACACAGATATGAACGGCGCATCAGTATGCTGTTTTGAATTCCACAAAAGACCATTCCCTGCAGCAAACGTTGTCTCATACCAAGATACAAGAATCGACTGTCCAATTCCTGGAGTCATGTATGTTTTCAACTCAGCTTCTTCTTGTTTTATTTTTTATTTCATTTAACACTTCACTTGCATAGTCTACAGATTTAACTGATGACCGGTATCTTTTGTCCTCTGCAGTTTTACGACAAAAAAGGGTTTTCGTTTTTGTGCCGAGCCGGAGGTAGACTGGGTGAAGAAGATCATCGAGATCATCAACAGTAAACGTACAGTCTGAACATCTGGCCATGAATTATCTTTATTTTGTAGAATGCTTATTTTTAACCACATATAACTTAAAGAAGTTTGATGGTATGTGTAACAGGACAACACCTGTATCTGCACTTACTGACTAATTTTATTTTTTTGCACAAATTAAAGGTTATTATTAACTCCTCACTTGCTTGCTTCTCTGACTAATTTCTTCTTTACACAGTAAAGAGCGCCTCCCATAGGTGATGTAGTTCTCTATACATAATTTTCCTGACAGTTTAATTTGAATACTAAAACACTCATATGTTATAGATTCTTAAAATGCATAGTGAAATATTTAAGCCATTGAATTTCAAATTCAATTATTTTACTTACGGCTCAAGAAAATCAAATTTCAGCTATCTCAAAATATTATAATATTTCCTATTAATAATTAAAATTCAGAAAAAGATGGAATTAATATAACATGTAGAAAGGACTAATAACTTATTGACCACTTTAAATTAAGGAAATCCTAAAAAAAAAATTACATTTACAATTACAGATTACATTAAACAGGATGCTTACACAGATTGAATTATTACAGCAATAAAAATTAATGCTCCCTAAAAGCATTTTTTTATATGTTTGTAAGAATAATGATGGTGTAACCAATCAATTAATCCCTTAATATTGACATTAACTTCACAGTCTAGCTAAACTAACTAAAAATTGTACTATGATACTCATTTTGTATCATAGATCTACACTTGCTCGGACTGCAGCAGTGTTAAAACTCTGCAACTATTCCAGCCAACCAAAGACTAAAGTAGGGGCAATACCAGCCAATCAGGAACTAGAGGTGGGCATATTCTCTGTTTCTGGATTGGCTACACTATTCTCCACTTCTAGTTTGAATTCATGGCTGGAAGCTATGGATGGGAATTTTGGATCATTTTAGTGACTCGGTTCATTGAATATTGTTAAAATTATAAAATCTTGTTTGAGTCATTTAGCTCATTTCTTTCTTTAGATCAGAAATAAAATAAAATGTTAAATTTTCAATAAAAACACCCCCAACATGTATACATACAGTACACAAATTTTGGCTATAGTTCCAGTAATGAAAATATAAAAATGCATCTAAGGACATATTATGATAACAGAATGAGAAGCTCACCTCTCATATCTGCTTGTTGGAGTCGGTCATTCTTTTGTCACGTGACTCTTATAGACGCTATGCAGTGCATTACATGAAAACAAAATTGAACGGTTCTTTTCATGAGTTTTCTAGTCTGAGTCTTTCATTCTATTTAATTTATCGCACTGCATAGCGTCTATGTAAGTCACGTGACAAAAGAACGACTGATTTGGACTAGAAGACTCAAAGGTAACTACTCATTTCTGTTTCCTGTACATAACCTATGGAGGTTTTGGGATGCTTTGCGCATGCGTGCTGTAGAAAATAAATGAATCACTCACTTAGACTACTTGTTCTTCTGAATCACATTAAAAACTCATTCAAAAAGAACTAATCATTCATGAATGAACCATCACTACTGGAAGCTGTCTCATTGCATTAGATAGTTCTTATCCATACTTTGCAGATAATGTATTCCACCATGTTGGTCCCAAACTGTGGATGACACACCATTACTTAGTGTTGCAGTATAACTGACATTTAAGTCACAAATCTTTTGTGAAGGATGCACAGCTATGTATGGATTTAATGCAAAACATGTTTTGTGTAAATACACAAAAAATACATGATGTACATAATGAGAACATGCGTTTATTGTATATTTCTGACTAATTTACTTCACGAGTTAAATGGGGATAACAGAATATGGTGCTCCATCTGGATTTAAATAAAAACAGATAGAACAGTCCATTTTTGAGGTGGCTGAGGTCCTTCATGATCATCCTGGCCTTGGTCCAGCACCACTTGCTCAAGATTGAATGCAGGAAGCTTGGTGCAGATGATATGCACAGCTGCTCACATCACCCTCTGTCTGTCCTGCATGGATCTGGTTCCGAACCAGGTTACTATGTTTCCCATTGATGCTCTCTACGGTGCAGGAGTAGAAGTTTCTGATCACCATGGAGGGCAGCCTGAAGTTTCTCAAGCATCTCAAGTGGTAGAGATGCTGCTGAGCCTTTTTCACCATGGTGTTGACAGGACTATGCAGGTCCTGCGTGATGTGAACACAGAGGTATCGGAAACTGTCTAATCTCTCCACTGGGCTGCTGTTGATGATGGGGGTCTGGTAGTTACTTTCCTGATTTGTATTTAAGTTCATTATAAACACCTTTGTGTTGCTGACATTTAGTAGGAGATTAAGGAGATCCGACAGCGTGGTCGGATTTCCCAAACGGGGCGAGATCTCAGCATGTCTGGCAGACATCTCATCGTGGATGACAGCTCATTAGCTGAAACTCAATCTCAGTAAAACCAATTGCTGTTCATCACAGGTTATTTATCTCTCTGACAAGACATTGTGATCTCCCTGGACAACAATCAGATCACTCTTATAGTCACTGCCTGCAAACTTGAGGAAACTCCGGACAAGCAATTGTTACTTTGCTCACAAATTTCAAACCTTACTCACTCTTGTTAATTTCTTCTTCACAACATGAAAAGAATTTGCCCATTCTGTCACAACATGCCAGATCTCGCCCACAACATAAGCTCCTTTGTAAGTAATCTAAATCACACCTGTTCCAGCTCTGCGCTGCCACTTGTTTTTTGCCGCTTCTGTCACGACTTGAGCTCACCCGTTCCTGTTTTGGATTAATCACCTCTCCTTATTTAAGGTGCTGCAAGACACCCACCTGTCACCAGATTATTGTGCCATTTATGCCTTTATTCACATGTTTTGTTTTGTCATGTACTGTAAGTTATAGCCTCGCTTTGTTTCTCAGTTTCTTCTTTGTCTTCGTGCTATGGATCTTGCACTTCATTGGAATTACCGGCTTTGAACTTCACTTACATTTGACCAAGACACTGCCTGCTCCTAGATTTAACGCTGTCGGATTATCGGCTTTGAACTTTTAACTTATGTTTAAATAATATATGGTAAAAGCAAGCATATTTTTGGGCCAGGGGTAGCTCAGTGGTTAAGGCATTGGACTGCGGTTCGGAAGATCCCAGGTTCAAACCCCACAACCCTTGAGCAAGGCCCTCAACTGCTCAGATATATAATGAGATAAAAATGTAAGTCGCTCTGGATAAGAGCGTCTGCCAAATGCCTAAATGTAAATTTTATTGTTCAAATTAAATGCTTTGATATGGATTGTGGGGTTAATGTTTTTTTTTCCTCATCCTGGTTTTTTATTATTTAAAAAATGAGAAAAATGCATCATCGTAAAGTAGTAGTTGAAAGTGAGCTATATCTGCATCCTTTTGAAATATTCAGTATAAGTCAATTCTTATACTGAAAATTGTACAATTCAACAAAATTGAATAAAAAATTAATCACATAAACATATTCATCAAGAGTTTGTTAAGAATTTAAAATGGGGGAATGTTTTCTATTAATACCATTTCATTTCCACACTAAAGTTTTTTTTGATATTTTTATATATTTGTACAGATTTTTTTTCTGTATTTGTACAGAAATTTGTTTTTCTTTATTTTATATTTTGTATTTGTACTGCTAGGTTTTTTCTTATATTTTATATTTTGTGGTATCTTCTATAGCTATATTTTCCTTAGCTAAGTTTTTTAAATATTTTTCTACAGAAGGAACCTGAGATGAAATCAGAAGTCAGGTGCACAGCAAAAAGGAGGCATGCACTCTACGTAATAGGGAAAACTCTCCCAGTACCTTTATAACACCTCACACACCAGCAGATTGGCTAGCACTTAAAATAATGTCCCAGACACTAACAAGATAACAGGAAGTCCTCCAACCGAAGATATGGCTGCCCATATAAAACTATTACAGCGCAAACCGTTGTGAATAAGACACCCTCCTTCACCCATCTAACAAAGATGACAAATTGGAAAAGGCCCCCTTCTCATCTTGCTATATTTACAAAATATACCTTTCAGCATTAATAGTGCCTTCCAAAACATTCAAGCTGCTCATACTGTGTGCAATTATGCACCCCATACTATCAGAGATGCTCGCTTTTAAACTGAATGCTTATAACATGCTGGACGGTCTCCCTCCTCTTTAGCTCAGAAGACAAGGCATCTGTGATTTCCAACAAAAATCTCAAATTTGGACTCATCTGACCATAGAACACATTTCCACTTTAAAAAGGTCCTGGCTCATTTAAAGTCCTTAAATGAGCCGTACGTCATAGACATGCAACTGCGCAATTATGGAATGATGTCACAGAACAACTTACGATTAACATAAATGAATGCCTAACTAATAAACTTTAAATGAACACAACAACAGAAAGCTAAGAATGAAATATGGCTCTTACATTTCCAGCCCCTAATTGACAGGCAGACAATTACATTTTTTTTTAACCATAGAGCCATGTAGTTTTACCATTCACATTAATCATCACTTTAAACCTTCTAAATGTATACTATTTGCCTTAGAGTCTTCATATCTTTGCATACCAAAAAAAAAGTCATAACTAGTTATGACATAATTCAATCAAAGGATGCATGCTGCTTATCAGTACCGCGTATTATGAAAACTACAGCTCGGGGCAGAGCTTTTTCTTACAAAGCGCCGAAATTATGGAATAGTCTTCCAATTAGTGTTCGGGACTCAGACACAGTCTCAGTGTTTAAGTCCAGGCTAAAAACCTATTTATTTAATCAAGCATTTTTAT
>JAOVVA010031255.1:0-15591 GCA_028565275.1 Leiocassis micropogon
TATTCACATCCAATACAATGAAATTACAGTTATTAATGGTTAAATACAACATAAAACACAGAATAACTCAAAATATAACTAGCCTTCAATTCTCCATGTGATTATAAATCCATACTCACCGAGATTCAATAAATGTTTTCCAATCCCAAACTAACAAAAATACAATTAACTATACTTTGACACCTCTTCCTGATGCATAAGCTCCTCTTTTTCCTAATTTTGCACACTAGCAACAACAATTTAGCTAAGTTTATACAGCTTAATAGCTCTCTAATACTAGCTCACAATCTCCATTACAATCTCCATTATAATCTCCCGCGGCAGCTTGCACGCACAGTGTATTGTGGGCTGGGGGCGGACCTTGAAATATTTAGCCAATCACAATTATCTACACAGGACTGCTCAACTTTTGTTAGGCAGATTTCCAATTTCAAGGAAGTTATGTTATAACATGAAATCACAATAATTTTATATAATCATATATTTACATTATTAATTATAATGATTACATTCCTATAAGAACTGAACTTCTTATGAGGGTTACAGAAGGTTTAACATAATGAATACACTGCCTTTGTATGTAGGTGGTAGGGGGAAACCAGAGATACAGAGGAACGTAAAATTAGGTTCGAATTGGGGGCTTTGAGTCAACAATGCTACCCACAATGACTCAAAGACATCCTACAGATATTTCAATTCTTTGAAAATGTTCTTGTATTTACATAAATATTCTTGTGGGGAAGCGTTTATGCCCCATAGTTTTGCAAGCTGTCCAGCATGTATACTTGATGAAACAATGTGCTGTCTGATCACCTATACATGAGGGTCATATAATGTGTGGTCAATAAACGTGTTTCCTGGTTATGCACACTATACATCCAGAGGTATACAGAGACCTGATCATCATAACAATTGGTCCCCCTTTGCTGCTATAGCAACAACACTAGTTGGGAAGGCTTTCTACTAGATTTTTTTGACATGGCTGTGGGGATTTGCCTATTCAGCCACAAAAGTTGTGTTCCAGTTTATCCCAACATTGCCCAGTGGAGTTGAAGTCAGGGCTTTCCAGGCCACTCCAGTTCTTCTAGACCAACCTTGGCATGTCTTCATGGACTCCTCATTGTGTGTCCGGGTACTGTCATGCAAATGTGGAGGTTTTTATAATATCAAAGTGAGACTAAAGTTGGAATTGGATGTTCAAAAAAAGCACATATGGGTGTAATGTTTGGAACTAGACACATGAAACATACAGTAGAAGATGTAGGAATGTAGGAGTCAGTGTGAAGGAAAATATATGGAGAGGAAAGGTAAATAACTCTGCAGTGTCACAGAAACTCAAAGCAATTTTGCAATTGTTCACTTTTCCTTATACCGGTCATGGCTCCTACCACGTTTTTTGTAATGATTAGATAAGTACAACATGCAAATACTGTCACACCAGTTATTGTGTTTTTGCTGTACAATTGTAGCTATGGTATTTTCTAGTTAGATCCAAGATCATAATGTGAATATGATAGGACAGAATTTAGAATTTTGGCCTTCATTTTCTAATACTTGCATCTTGATATGTTAACTTTTACAACATGATACTTTTTGTTTGAACATATTTGTCCATTTTTCAAGTGATCAAAAATATTGCACCATGTGACAGGTGTTTCTTGTTGCCCAGGTTGCTTAGCTGCTTGTTGCTTAGTTTTGAATGTCTCTTGGTTTGAGCCCTGTATTTTCAGCCCTGAAGCAATTGATGTTTAAAAGGATAAACCAAGATAAAGACCAGATAGCTGTTTATGAAGGAAAAGTAAGTCTGTTTAATGCTGAGGAAAATAGGCAAAATCGACCATTTGTAGAAACATTAGGCATTGCCACTTCTTCAATTCTTCAAAACTTGCACAAAGGTTATACAATACATGGAGTGTTTGCTGTTGCACCATTAAACTGGTAGTGAAGGTGGCAACAGTTAACACCTATACACATGCATAGTAGGTTGGACATATGCACGCACTTCTGGCAGAACTGTGCTGTAACAGTAATAGTAAATTGATATTTTAGCTGATACTGGGGCTGATCAGCAGAGCGAGTCATGTATTTTTGATAGCATCAAAATATTAAAGTATTTCTAAATACAATCGACAGCAGTGAGCACATTTACATTTTACTGTAAAAAATCAAAAATTTTTTAACCTAATTATAACTCTGTGTAAATATACATACACACCTTATTGCATATGAACTTGAGTAACATCTTAATCCATAGGGTTTAATATGTTTTAATGTTCAATATGTTTAATGCAGTATTCATAATTTGATATGTTGGCCCACTTTTTGCAGCTACTGCATAACAGGTTCACCTCTTCTGGAAAGGCTGCCCACAAGGTTTAGAAGTGTGATTATGGGAATTTTTGACTATTCTTCCAGAAGTGCATTTGTGAGGTCAGACACTGATGTTGGATGAGAAGTCCTGGTTTGCAGTCTCCGCTCTAATTCATCACCAAGGTGTTCTATTGTATTGAGGTTAGGACTCTATGCAGGCCAGTCAAGTACTTCCACACCAAAAAAACTCACCCATGTCTTTATGAACCTTGCTTTGTGCACTGATGCGCAGCCATGTTGGAACAGGAAGGAGCCATCCTGAAACTGTTCTCAGAAAAATTGGGAGCATGAATTTGTCCAAAATTCCTTTCACTGGAACTAAGGAGCCAGAGCCCGACTCCTAAGAATACAACCCCACATCATAATCTCCCCTCCACCAAACGTTACACTTGGCACAATGCAGTCGAACAATTACCGTTCTCCTGGCAACCGCCAAACTCAGACTTGTCCACCGGATTTTCAGAAAGAGAATTGTAATTAGTCACTCCAAAGAACACGCCTCCACTGCTCCACTCTGCACCTTTTCTTAGAAATGATCTTGTCTATTCCAGGGTTATCTTTCCTCGTCATAGCCATACCAGATGCTGGTCTCAGGGGCCGGATCTGCGGAATGTCTTGATCAACTTCGCTTACGTCGAGAGAGCACGTGGGTCTTGTACGAGTAGGTGCTTCCCAAACATAGACTTGATGAGTGGGGAGTGAAGGTGAGGCTGTGGCATTGATTCAGGGAGTAGAGGTGCAAACTCAGCTGACCCAGCTGATGGGTCTTTAGATGAGTATTTAATTGCAATTCAATAAGTTCCAATTGCAAGTGCTTAACTGCAGTGTCAGCATTAACTGTCAAATGAATTTGTGAATAGGTCATGGTTGAATTTTTGTGTTTCAAAATTAGCAAATCTCCTGCTGAAGTCCACATACAATGTGATCAATTCGTCACCACACACTTCAGTCAGGCATGGGATGGTGGCTGTGTCACTCACTGACTGGCAAATAGGAATGTGAGACAGGTTGCTTTGGTGCATCTGGCTCTCCAATAAATGCAGTTTTATGTGAAACTGGAGTTTTACATTAAGGTTGTTAAGGTGCTTTGTTATGCCACACAAAAATGGCAAGTCGCTCAGCCATTTGTCATCCTTAAGCTTAAGCTCAGGGATGACTTTGCATGAAATGAGAGATCTCAATGCAGGCATCATAAAATCTTTGCAACATTCTAGACAGCACACCTCTATGTGGTGTGACACATCTTTATGCAGAGTTCATCTCCTCTAAAAGTGCCCTGAAGTGCTTGTGATTTAAATGCAACCAATGCTTTTTTTTTACACTTGTCATTACATGTTCAGTGTCCAACACCTTTCCACACACGGCCTCCTGGTGAATAATGGTGGTAGGCCATCAAGTTATCTACTGTGTGCCCCAAGCACCTTTTCTTAAACTAAACTGACCAAACCACAGACCCCCCTGCATGTCACACCTACAAATCTTATTGATGCACGGATGTACAGTACATTCAAACTTTCCTCAGGAAAACTGAGCATCTACCTCTGAAATGAATATAGAGAGCTGGGTAGTGTTGCTGTTGCTGAAGTTAGTGTTTCAGTTCTTTGACTTTTAGTAGCCACAGTTACATGTCCACATTTTTCATATTGGTGTTTTGTTTAAAAATACCTCCTACGATTATACTCTTTAAAAACTGCTTATGACTTATTGACATATGAGACACATAAAAATATTGTGTTACCCATCTTAGTTTGAATTGTTAACATTTTGTGTCCACTATAGCTGCATGATTTGATAAAATAAAAAATCAATTGCAATTATTTTGACACGGATTGTGATTGCGATTTAATCACAAGATAGGTAACTATTAAATGTAACATATGCATTTAAATATATTTATCTAGGATAAAAGCAAATAATGTCACAAATGACCTCATTAAGTGGATGTTTGCAACTATTTATTTAACACATATTTATTTATCATATATTTATGTATCTTAAAAACAATGACAACTATTGTATTGATGATGGGAAAAGGGTACATCTGGACATATTAGACCACATGACCTTTTTCCATTGCTTCCAATTCCCTAGTGGATTATTTATGCTCCCTAGCAAATGGAAGTATTTTTTTGACTAAGTGGTCTTTTTAGGGGTAAGCAGCTGTTTAGGTCCATTCCCTTGAGTTCTCTTCCCATTGTGTGTGTGTGGAAATGCTCTTACTTTCAATTTTAATTCTACTGTTTTTTTTTTCCATGTGATTTCACTAAGCACCCATTATGCTCATTCAGGATGTTTTCCGACCATCTTTCTTCCTTGAAGATGATGGTTCACCACAATCCTTCCAAGTTTTAATAATGCGTTTTATAGGTTTTAACCCAGTTTTAGTAGTTTCAGTAATGATGCATGCCAATAATTTGACCTTTCTGAAAAATAATAACATCTTTGTCAAAACCACATGACATGTCTTCTGACATGGTTGTTAAAGAAATGGGAAGCTACTCACTGCATCAACTTAGGGTTAAATATTTTGTTGGCCAGCTGTTGGCAGGCCTGGTTAAAAGTCACAAAGCATTAAGCTTAAGTCATTAAGCACCATAGCAGTCAGAAATGGCAGCAAACTGAGGAGACAGCATGGTCTGGGAGCTCCCTACCCTGTGAGCAGAGCATTATGTTAGGTGAGTAACATAAATGTGCATGGATAGAAAAAGCACCACTCGCTATTCACCTGCTGTTATTGTTTTGAACATAATAGTATACATGGAATTTTCCAGCAAATAGCTATATCTATAGCTATACAGTACATTACATTAGAGACTGGCACTATATTGTTTTAAATGCTGTTTTGAAACACTGGTGTGCTTTTTAAAAAGCACAGATTGAGGTAACTTTATACTAGATTGGTTGGGTCAATAGGAATTATGCGAGCAAAGTATATTGAGGGTGTCATTTTAAGGGACAATTGTGAGAGCTGTGAAGAAATCCCCGGTGACCACTACAAAACAGTCATAAAAGTACCAACATCAACTAGATAAATAGAGAAAGAAAGGAAGAGAGAGAGAGAGAGAGAGAGAGAGAGAGTACAGTATATTATTAATCCCAAAAGGGAATTAGATACTTATAGCAGCCAGTTAAAAAAAAAAAATTAAAAGTTTGCAAAATATGTTTAAGGCTATGGTTCAATTTACCAGAGAAAAAAGAATTATAGGGAGAGAGATTGTATGTACCTAATATAAATGTGAATGCTATGATGCAGTACTTTTGCCCATATTGTAGTCTGAATGGGGAATCTAAGGAATTAAAGTGTTTAGTTTTTTTTTATGAAATAGCAAGTTTAAATATTAGCATATATATGCATCTACATTATGTCCAGGTGGATAATCTCAGTTGGCAGGAAAAACTTATTGTAGTATTCTTTATGACAGCAGAGCTAAAGAATTCTCTTACTGAAAGTGCTTTGCTGTTTGACTGATCATGGAGGTGATGGTAGGTGCTCTCCATGATGTTCAATATTTTATTCAGTACTCTCCTCTCCACAAACAACTCCAAATGCTCCAGAGAAGTCCCCAGCACAGAGCTAGCATTGTGATGAGTTTGCTCAGTTTTCTAGTGTCACTGACTCTGATGCTGCTGCCCCAGCAGATAGCAGCAAAGAATAATTCACTGTCACCATAAAAGGCTAAAAGATTCGCAGCAAACATTGTAACATCTTGCTGCAAACATTAAAGAACCTGAACTTAAAAATGACTTCATGGATCTGCCCATGATCCAAACCAGGCATAACTGCATTCTGTCAATGGTGGAGGTAGTACCATTTAACATGGTAACAGGTAACATGGTGGAGGTAGTACCATGGCTTATGCTTGCATGTCTGCTTCTGGAAATAGGACACAGATACAAGCCTTTAAAAAGCATAAAAATGCAACTGTTTGGTGAGGTCATTGGGTCACCAGATTGATGCAGGTATTGGAAGCTAGCGATATAAAACCAAATATTAAGTTTTATTGTCAGCTTATTTTCATACTATCAATGACTTAATACATGTGTGGTCTGCCATTAAAGGTGCTAAGCTCTTTAAGCTGTTTAAGACATCTATGTACATACATGTAAATATCAGAAAATAAAAGCAGAATTTTTTTTACCTTTTGTTTCATGCTATTATTGTAACTGTAGATTATTATAAACATTCACTAAAAAGATCACATAAAATTTGTAAATGTAATATATTTTTTTCTTTCTGGTGCTATGGCAGTTAACACTTCCACAATGTGTAATTGTGGAGGCAGGGCTACATGCTGCAGTAAGACTTTTTCATTATCCTGCTCAGAAAAAAAAAAATCTATTTAGCTTTTCCCCAAAACCAACTTTTTATGAGATCAGAACATTGGCTTGCACTTGTACACTAGTAGGCAGGGCTAAGGTCTGATTTGTGGTTGTTGTGCTAGATTAACTTCATTAAAATGCAATCACAGCATGTATTTTAAGAAAATGAAGTAATTTAAACGAGGAGATACAGAGGTAATACATTTTAATTAAGCTGGAACATTGTTATTTTATAGCTTTTGAATTTGTAAAAACTAATGCTGAATTAAGATCTTGATAAATAAATGTAGAAACAATCCTAGAAACTAATTTGTCAATATTGTTAAATTATTGTTACAGCAAAATAAGTCAGTCAGTAAGAAAGGTGCGGAGAGAAAGAGAGAGAGAGAGAGAGAGAGAGGTTATGATGCAAGAACTTTACTGTGAACTTCAGAACTTCACTGTGTGCCTAAGCACTGTCTCTGTTCAAGACAAGTCACTGCACATTTTTGGGAAGCATTTTCTTAAGCCAGTGTCATCTTAAATCTGTGTACCACCCACAGTCTAATGGACAGATAGACTATTTCACCTAATAACTGCAGTCCCAAACAGTGTATGTCCTATGCAAAAACTACATGAGCCAGCTTTTAATGTAATCAGTGATATTATTATTTTAGGTTGAAGCCCATCTACTGTACATGTCTGCCTGTCTTTCTGTACGGCAGAACTCTCTGCCTAACTTATCAGTACAAATAATAAAATTTATTAAAGTTGAGTATCTTGTGCCTTGTTTATGCTCTGTTGTACTTCTTTCGTTGTCTGCCAAACACACTCCCTGTTTGAAGTAGATTATTGAATCTGGCACATAACTGTTCATCACATCACTTTCACTCAACATTTTAGCTTATGATAGTATGCTGTCAATTCGGGTATTTTACATACCCTCACCTCAAACTGCTGTTGTAATGTTTGCTCGACCGCCCTGTGTTTTATCCCATAGTGGCTTTTTTACATGAATGCTTTTTCTTTGAACCAGGGTTTTGTAACATACAATATTGACATATAGAAAATTAATTCTGACCAATGGACAGACAAAACCATTATTTTATTTATATAGATTAAAACATTTAGTTTTCTTTACACTTTGTATATTTACTAAATAATTTAATGTGTTATGTCATCATTTGAATACTGTCAGCAGGGTTCCACAATGTTTAAAATAATAAAAATTAAAAAACTCTTGAATGTGTTGGTACTGTAAGCAGGTTGTACATCCACTGGTCTTTTTGAGCTACACAGAATATCTGACAGGTGTATGCAAAAAGACATTGGGAAACTCCCATAATTGTAAAAAGAAAGACAAGTAAATTTATCCGCAGCAGTCCAAGGTGAGGGCATGTAAAATACCTGAACTGAGAGCTCAGTGCTATATGCTAAAATACTCACCTGGCACGGATTGCCACGCAAAACTATCTAAGCAGAATTTAATGCAACTTTTGCAGTACTTTCGGATATCTCCCTGAAGTTTATCCTGCACCTTAAGTGAAATCAAAATGTTGAGTATAGGCGATGTTATGAACAGTTATGTGCTGGATGTAATAATCTACATTAAAATAAGCTACTTGCTCAGTGTAAACAAGCATCTGCACCAATAGATATTTATTAGAAAAGCTAAACTGAATATTTTTATTGGGGTTAGTTAATATTTTAATTGCTGAAATAACAGCACTGAGGTGGTATATGTGAATTATAAGGAGTTGTTTTAAGACAAAACTTAATCTTTATCCAATCTACTTTTTTATTTTTCATCTGTGATTCACTCTCTGATTATCAAACAGGGAGTGTATCTGGAAGATGACCAAAGAAGTAAAACTTATCATAAAGATATTAAGGCTAATAAGATAATAAGATACTTAACCTTACAAAATTGCATTTTTTTGTATTAATAAGTTTGGCAGAGAGTTCTGCGAAAAGACAGGCAGACATGTATGTGGGCTTAAACCTGAAATAATAATATCCCTCAAGCTTTAGCTTTATGGTATAACTTTTGCTTTGATGACAGCTTTCTGCACTCTTACCTCCTCTTAACCAGCTTTATGACATAGTCCTCTGGAATTATTTTCCAACAGTCTTGAAGGAGTTCCCAGATTTGTTGAGCACTTGTTGAATGGCAATAGCGTGCAAAGTAGGGTCGGGCATTAATATTGAGACAAACCGCAGTATTTAATAACAGCAACAGTATCTCTTTAATCAAGGTCATGAAAAAATATCCTGTGTAATGTATTCAGTCATTAAAATCCTGGAAAAGGTTTAAAAAATTTTTTAAACCTACATTTTCCAGAGTCCTGAGGTTTTTGACCATGGTTAAAATTTTAAATAATATTTCAGTACTGGTAATAACAAACACGCAAGCAGGTGTTTGTAACAATGAGACGGGGTTAAGCTTCTGTCTGATAGGTCTGTGTGATCTGTTCAGTTGACTTGAGTGGTTTGGCATATCTGTGCAAGTTAGTAAAGATGTGTGCATGGATGCTAAAAGAAAAACAGCATGTCTCATTCCTCAGGCTGTATATAAACATAAGCATTTACAGTACTTAAGGCAGATTAATCTAAAGACACACACAAAGGTTTAATGTCTACGACTTTTACACACTTACCAATAACAGCACTGACAAAAGAGTGAGGGTCTACGAGCCCCTAAACAAGCACAGCCAGTTACTTTTGTACAAAAATAATAATTTAAAGTAAACATAGGTATAGTGTTGCTGGAGTGCACTAGAATGATGCTTGGTCACTTTTTTTCTTCAAGTAAGAAGAAATAATATCAGAGTAATCAAACTAAAAACCATATACATTTTTGTAAATGCTCGATCACTCAATTAAGCCTATTTCATGCTAGAAAACAAAAGAAATGGTCCAAGTTGCCACAGTAACATTTAAGGTATATTGATTGATTTACAACGTGAACTCCTGCACTAACATGCACAAAAAACAAACAAATCCACCTTAAAAGCTGTTGATGGCCTTTTAACAGCACAGAGAATAGAGCTGTGTTGGTAGCTAATATTGACTAATAAAATAAAATAAAGAAGCACTGAAACATTTTTTATGTTTTTGGAACAGCAGTGAAAATAGTGTGGGTGTAACCGGTCCTGTGATAACCATGCGCATACACACACACACACACACACACACACTGTATGTTACATTCATGATTGTTCTCCACTGTGGAAAATTATAGAAATAAAGAAAAAATACTGAATGAGCAGCTTTTGACTAGGACTGTAAGTTGCTTGTGCTGGTTTATAATATTTTTTTGCCACGCATGGTTTGTGAGGTGAAGAAATCATGATTTTATATATATATAACAACAAAAGCTTACAAAATGCCTTTCATACTTTTCTGCATCACTCTGACTATATCTGTCAGATACTGCCCTTACCTGGTGTATCAAGCAAAGCAAAACTTTTTTTTTTTTTGAAAAGGTGGCAAGGTTTTGTTTTTTTTTTTTTTGGTATTTTTTCACTTTAGTTAGCCAACTCCAGTTACTTTTTTTCAAATATGCCATTACAATCTATCAATCTGAAAAGCTGACAGCGGTGTGTGCTTTCTCTGAGGTAAGGGGGATTGCCTGCTGCAGGATTTATTTAATCTGCCAATCACTCAACATTGTGAGGTAGCTCGGGGCACTTGCAAGAAAGCACACAACAACTTTCTACATCACTGGAAAAAAATTACTACACTGTATAGGTCTTATTTCCTGCACTTGATTTGGTCTAATCTGTTAACCATTTCCCCCTTTGAGCAGTTTACCCTCCCTGAGATGGAATCATGTTATTTTATAATCCTACTATTTCCCCATTGTTGCCATGACTTTTGACCAGCTACAGCGTCCTGCTCCACCTCAGCACACTTGGCCGTGAGAGCGCTCAGCTAACGAAAGTTCAAGAAAAACTCAGAAGTGTTGAACAGTCAAGGAGTAGTGGCACTTCAGTATTTAGTAAGTTAAGAGATATATTGTAAAAATGTCTGTGTTAGTTAGGCTTCAGAGTCGCTATTGCTCATATATTAATGTTATCTGTTAATTTATCTGTATGAAAACTGAAATGAGGAAATACCCCTAATAAAAAAAATTAGTTACTCCTGAGAATGACGAAATTAAACCCTTGAAAATATCAAACCTTTTTGAATATGAAGGAATGCACAGCTTTAACTAATCCGTAGAATTTCAGTAACACATTCTGGTGATTTATAGCCTTATTAATATCTTTTATTTTTATCATAACTAGATATTCTGTGAAATGTATCATCTTTGTCTTTACAAGACTTCTCATTTTCATTAACCAGAGCTCTGCTGTGGAGAACAGAGGCGTGACGGTTGGACTTTTGGAGCTACTGGAGGAACGTGAGCAAGCTGTTGAAGTTGTAGTAATCCTTAAGGGCCTGGGTGACTATGCAGCAGTTTTAGGAGTGATAATTTTTTCAGGTCTGTGCTGTGAACATTTGAATTCCAAAAGGACTGGATGTACACCTAAGAAGCCATCCAAACAATTATTATTGAACTCTTTTTCCCATAGACACTCTTTTTTTTTGTCTGACACACTGGGGAAAAAAGTCTTCAAAAGTCAAATATTTGCTAGTTTTTAAAAATGGTTATGATATTGTAATATAAAAGAATCAGCAAGAGAGTGATAAGCAGCTGGTGTTATTCAGGTATTTTATTGACCTCTAAACAAAATAGAACCTGTATTACTGTTTTAGCTTTGACTAGTTTTGGAAGAATATTTTTTTTTCATTTGTTTAAAATTTTAATTTTATTGATAGGCCAATTTGTTTTTATAGAAAAACAATCACTTGAGAAATAGAGAAACTATAGAGAAATATAATTAATTGAGCCCACAACCAATACTACTTGAGTTGTCTTAAATATTTGAATTTCACATTGAGTCAACTTAAGATTTTGAACTGGGTACATGTTGTGTCAACTAAACTGCAATGTGAAATATTTTGTTTGGCCAGCAAATTTCTCTAAAAGTTAAGTAAACTTAAAAAAGCTGTGCAACTTGTTTATGTTAAGACAACTTATGTTTTTACAGTGTGTAAATAGGAGCACGAGTGTGATTGCCAGCTCATCTGAAATCCACAATGACTTCTTTTGTCTTCTTTTTACAGACACCCTTATCCAGAACAACTTTTTTTTAATCTTTTTTATCTTATTACACATCTGAGAAGTTGAGGGTTAAGGGCCTTACTCAAGGGCTAAACAGGGGCAACTTAGTGGTGGTGGGGTTTAAACATGGGACCTTTTTATTAGAATTATAATGCCTTAACCACTGAGCTACACCCTGCCCTCTTCTTGGTGTTGAGTTCCAGGTTATTGTCCACACCATGTGCCTAGGTGCTGGATCTCCTCTCTATAGACTACAGTATATTATCCTTACCCCTGATCAGGCCTACCACACCGACATAAATGTTGGGGTTGTTGAGGTGAAATAGGACAGAATGGAGCACCATGGAAATGGCATCCTCTGTTAATCTATTAAAGCAAAGGAGTATTTTTGAAAAAAGAATATAGAAGAAGTTGAACTTGTCAGGGAATATTGCAGTTTGAACTCAGTGATAGCCTAAATCTCTTGCCACATACATTGGGAGTCAGCAGAGGTTAAATTCCTACTCTAATCGCTATATGTGTTTTTGTTTGCAGATTCTCCTCCTCGGATTGGCCCTAGCAATGTTGTAGGCCTCGTGGTCTACAATAAACTGCAATCAAAACTACACATGTGCACTTGTGGTAAATAAAACCTAATAATCAGATTTTAAAAATCAGAAGACTGTTAAAAAAAAAACAGTGATGGAGACGGTGTACCATGTTTACATAATTGCGAAAGCTCCCACTTTTTTTTTTAACCTGAGGCTACTTTATCAGCCCTGAAAATGGTATGCTTTTCGAAGTCCAGCAAGCTGTTTGGGATTCTGATGTTAAGCCAAATTTAATATTGTGGTCCGTAATCAGTCTCTGCCTGAGGGTCTAGATCCTGAGCTCATCTAGTTTATTTCCTAGGGACCACAAATTGGCAAGAAAAAACCTGATGTAGGTTAGCCTTAGCTTAGCCTGTAGCCCTCTGTGTTTTCCTCATCTCTGCTTCCAGTTGGGATAAAGGACTCGCTGT
This sequence comes from Leiocassis micropogon, assembly GCA_028565275.1. Taxonomy (NCBI): domain Eukaryota; kingdom Metazoa; phylum Chordata; class Actinopteri; order Siluriformes; family Bagridae; genus Leiocassis; species Leiocassis micropogon. Next base: position 12,840 of record JAOVVA010031255.1, read on the forward strand.
GTTGCGGCTTCCTTACCAGCTGTGGTGGTTACTGTTTGAAGTTGAAGTGAGTATGCAAGTATTTGTGAGATGCAAGCAGTTTGTATTTTCTATAAAAACAGTGCTATATTCTTAAGGAATTTATTTTAGACTATTTAGCATTTGTAAGTTTACCTAAATAATGTATACAAGGGAAATTGATTCTGAATTGAAAACTGATACATTGATTAGGGTAATTGAATCAAATGACAAAAGATTGATTCAACTGCATAACTGATAAAATCACACAGCTCTATCCAGAATGCAAAGACTTGAATATTCATTCAATAATATTGCAGACCACAGGACAGATATGCTACTCTGTGTACTGTGGATGGCTTGTATGGGTGATATAGACCAGCTACTCTTCTAAAAAGTGACAGTGGGACATTTCAAAACTTAAATGTTCAATTGAAATTGTATTGGCACATGCACCACATAAAGCAAGCACACTGATGCATAGAAGGTTGAGTGCACAGTGGACACACATTGTTTATTGAAGATCAAAGCCAGTGTAGATCTGCCACTCAAGCACACCTAGGGTCAGTTTAGAGTTCCCGGTCTACGTACACATGTTTTTTTGGATGCAAATCCAGAAGAAACAACACACAAAAACTCCACACAGGCAGTGAACTTAGTTCTGGATTAAACCAGAAACCCCAAAGCAAGAATGTTGCAACACTAGCCACTACACCACCATGCCACCCACCTAATTGTTTTTTTTCCTTCACTGACTGATTTATAGAGAAATACAAAAAGTGCTGGTGTTATTTGTGTTAAATCGTATTTGTGTCAAATTTTGCCAGATGTTCCTTATGGACTTTGGTAAAAGAGGATTAATCCATTTTCTTTTCATATGTAGTTTCTTGCCCTGCATCTTTGTGGTTTTGTTTGTTCCAAAGCACTCCCTTAAGATGGGCTTGTTACAGGACTATCATATTTGTTGGTATCAGTAGAAAGACTTGTAGGGACAAGGTATTCTTGCACAAGAACCTGGACAGTTTATTTTTTAAATTAAGTTGTATATACTATATTTTCCAAAGACAAGTGACTGATATTAGGACAAGCTTTTGTATTAACCAACAGGTGAATGAAGCACTGAAATATATCAATGCCTTTGCTGAACTATGAAGAATAGAGTAAAAGAAAGAGCACTTAAAAATATATATATATATAGTAACACTGGCAGCACGCCTATAGAAACACATCTCACATAAGACCCAGTTAGGCTAACTTATCAAATGTGAGTTTTGATGCTCTATGTTTGTGTGTGTGCACGCTACTGACAGACAGCATATCATTTTGTGATTTTCCATCAAAGGAACAGGAGTTACCAACATGTTGGTGTTATACAGTGGAAGAAATGCTTTCACATGTTTCTTTTTTTTTTCCAAAATTGAATGTGTATCCTACTACATTCTCTAAGTCTCTACTTCTAATTCTGACACACCTGATGCCACATTTCACCCTGTCTGACTGCTATAGACAAAACAAGGATTTTACCCTGAAGAAGAACCATGTGCTCTATTTTTTAACCCATTACCATACACTGCCTGGCAAAAAAAAGTTGCACACACTATGATTTCATTTAATCACCATAAAATTTAACTACAGCACACATTCCACTCTCTGAGTGTTCAAGGGTCCGACTGCAATGAAAAAGAAGCCACCTCAGCCAAGATCATTATTCACATTCAAATATTTTATTGTGGCTAAAAGCCTCATCAGTATATAGATTAGTCTTTTTTTTTTTGGAGAAACATGTATGTAGCAAAAAACTAAAGAGCTATCCTGGGTAAAACACCTTCTGCAGGTTGCTCAGGATATCAAGCACTAAGTATCTTGGGCTGGGATGAAGGTTTTTAGTTCAAAAAGACCATAAACCAAAGCGTAATGCTAAGAAAATGCACGAGTGGCTTCAGAACAACTCTGTGAAAGTCCTGGACCCAATACAGCATCTCTGGAGAGACCAGAAAATGGCTGTGCACTGACCCTGCCCGTTCAAGCTAGTTGAGTTTGAATGATTTAGTCAAGAAAAATAGAAGAAACTTTCAAAAGAAAGCCGTGCCAAGCTCGTAGCATCATTCAAAAGAAGACCTGACACTGTCATTGATTCAATTTTAATTAAATTTTATTTGTATAGCGCTTTTAACAATTGACATTGTCGCAAAGCAGCTTTACACAGTCAAAAGAATCATTTAAGTTTAAATGAAATATGAATGTGTATGAACAAAAATGATAAGACTGTCCCTGATGAGCAAGCCGAGGATGACGGCAACAGTGGCAAGGAAAAACTCCCTGAGATGGTTATAGGAAAAAACCTTGAGAGGAACCAGACTCAACACTCATTGCTAAGTGATTGTATGAGCCATATTTCATTCTTTAGGATTCTGTTGTTGTGTTTATTTAAGTTTATTAGTTAAGCATTCATTTATGATAATCGTTAGTTGTTCTGTGACGTCATTCCATAATTGTGTAGTTGTATGACTATTATGCACGGTAGAAGTTGTTAAGATACGGAAGTTGTGGAGAACACAAGCTTTTGACCGAAATCAAAAAAACGTAACAAGATACAGCAAATAAGTTGTTGTAACCATAGTGGATTCATGCAAGAAGATTGTAAGAAGTGTTGAACGTTTGACGTTAAAAAAATAAAGGAAGAGACAAAGAACTTATGGACGTCCGAGTCGTGAGTAAACCAGTTCAACAAGAAAGATACGCGTCAGAACTTGTG
>JAOVVA010031557.1:0-12238 GCA_028565275.1 Leiocassis micropogon
ACCCCCAGACTTGAACCACTCTGAAGCATCGCACAGCACCAAGGCTGTTACAAAGCACTCAGACATAACTGTCTTAATGAATGTTAAATGTTTCAGGAGAAAAACAACAAAAACAATTAACTATTACTACGAAAACCACATTAAAATGGCCATTAAAGGGTAGCATTTAGGCAAAATTCACTTTTTAGTCATTTTCCTTATTTAGGCTTATTTGGCACTGCTTTTTGTCTTTTTTTGTATCGTAAAACACATCGTGTTCGGGGAGGAGTGAATGTTTGGCAGTTATGCCAAAATAATGCAGACTTTTTAACCAATCAGATGAGAGAAATATAATGCTGTAAACATTCTTCTGTCTATCATATCTGTGTTTTAATATTTTTTCTGCCATGACTGTATTTTGGTTTAAGGATCTTATTAGAAATCGATTAAATTTCTATACCACCAACAAAGACGAAAATAGATGGTTTATGCATAATGCAGGTTTCTCGCACTATAAATAAATAGGACAATGCCAGCGCAGAGACACAAAAGGGGGGAGTCGACCGGGCAGCTCCTCTAATCACAAGCTTCAAATGCCATCTGAAGATCCAAAAACAAACAAAAAAGCTTCTGAAACCCATCTTATCATGAGAAATTATCCTTCAACAGAACCTATGAACCCCTCTCTCTCTCTCTTTGGTCCTCTTGCTCTCTTTTATCCTTTTGATGCTTAAATTTAAAATGGACAGGGTTGGTAAGGAGCTGATCCAGAACGTCCTGTGCTAAATCTTCAGAACATAAGCTTTGATCAATTAGCGAGTCCATCTGAATAAAGTCAAATCTTTTCTTTAAGTTCCTGGCTTAAAGGAAAATAGAAGGAACATCAGAGACTCGTAAGCTTTCGACGTCCATATTAAAGATGCAGCTTTGGAGGATGCTTGGGTAAAGAAATGAATGTAACGCCTAGTGCATGCAGGATCAGAATCACAAGCTGCATTACAGAATAGATATTCAAGGCTGAATCTGACAGGCCTGGAGTTCTACCCTTTGCCCAGGATTATGAATAAATGACGTATAAATGTGTGAGTGCTGAAGTTCTACCTCAGTGGTTCTTACAGTAGTTATCCATTACTCTCTCAGATCAGTTTGTTAGAACGAAGTCCTGCATTCGCCAAGCAGAATTTCTTCTCCCTCAGGGCTCTGGTCTTCATCTCGTAACCCTTAGGTTACTGTTTTGCTTTGCTTTTTTTGTTTGTTATTTTTTTACTTAAACCCTGGTTACTGTATCAACACACTGGACCCAAAAAACATAATAGTACTACAGTATATTAGCAAACAAGATATTTCTTTTCATTCTAAATAAAATGTCTAAGCGGCACAGTGGCACTGTTGCCTTGTATCTCCAGGGTCTGGGTTAAATTTCCACTTCGGGTCTGTGTGCATGTTCTCCAGCGTGTTTGGTGGGTTTCCTCTGTGTGCTTCGGTTTCCTCCCATAGTCCGAAAAACATGCATATTAGGTTAACTGGCATTCTCAAATTGCCTGTATTTGCCCTGCAGTGGATTGGCACACCGTCCAGGGTGTACCCCGCCTCGTGTCTTCTGGGATAGGCTCCAGCCCCCCCCCAAATTATATTATAATTTTTTGTTATTATAATTTTTTTTTTTTTTGCATTTTGTGCGAGATTTAGTAAAGACATAGCACAATGGACCCCAAGAATGGTAACAAGAAGAAAAGGGAGCCGCTTTCACTTTGGTTTTTAAAGCAGCCGGTGCCAAGAGGAATCATAAATTAAGATTAAGTGAGATTTAATCTCTATTTATTTCATATTTTACATCATTTATGTGTCTTTTCTAAATGTTTTGATTGTTTTTATATGCAAAAATATGATTATGGTGTTGTACCACTATAGTTGTACTTGATAGTAGTAAAAGTAGAAATTGGAGTAGTGGTAGTGTTAGTAGTAGTGGTTGTGTGATTAGTAGTTGTCGTGTTAGTACTAGCAGGTTTAGTAGTAATATTAGTAAAAACATTTTTCCTCGTGCCTCCACTGTCTCCTGCACTGGTCATCTCACTCACAATTCAAAGATACTCATGGACAATCTTAACACATGTTTCTGTCTCTTTGGGGTATGCTGCAGTATTTCTAAGGGTATTATTACCACTTACCTCCTGCTAAGCACAAATTCCTATCACTGTGCATTAGAGTAATAATCCGGCGCTATCCTTCCAGGGTTTGATAATGTCTTAACCCAGTTCCAGTCATTTCAAATCTCCTTAGTTGTTTTCTTTGCTTGATTCAGCGCAACAATTTGACCCTTTTGAAATCGCAGCTTTTTTTCTTCTCATCAGGCAGTGTATCATATTTGATCATATTTATTAGATGCTACACATAGTACTACATTCAATTAAATTGTGTTTTAATGGAGTTTGTTAAATTATTATTATACATTTTATATGTATAATAAAAGTTTCCAGTTGGGATAATATTTTGTATGACATTTTTTATAACTGAGTGGGAAAACCGGTTACCTGATATGAAATCATACTGATAGTCAGTATCAGGGCATTACACTCAGACACTCAAGCTGCCTACTGTATGTTTAAAATCCGCCCCGTGGGTTAATAACATTTCTGTGACCACTTAAAAGCTCGACCTAGAACAGCAGGGTGCCGAAATAAATGCAAGAGAAGGCAGTGGGAGTGCAAGCGTTTGCTTTTTTTTTTTTGTAAAGCACACAGAGCCTGATTACTCGTGTTAAAATAAATACTGACAAATAACATATGGACTTAATGCATCTGTTTAGCTAGCATTACTTAACCTACGTTCACCTTGTATTTGTATTTGTTGTTATATTTTCAACATTCACAATCCAGTAGACTAGACACAATGAATAGTTTTTAGTGGAGAGGTTTATCTTGAAAATCTGGGAAAAGGTACATCACGTCATGTACAGCGGACTGAAAGAGACAACATCTTAAGTAAACCAGATAAGGAGTAACTCTTTCAGTGCACAGTATATATCGTTATTTATAGTGATGGATTTGTCTATTGATGGAATACTTGTCTATTGTTAACCAAGTTCTATGTTTACAATGAAAGAAACAAAACAAACAAACTAACAAAATAAAACAAAGAATAAGAAATGCTTCTCTTTGTTTCAAAGATAGATCGATTCAAACAAACATAAAAACAAACATACATTAAAGCCAACAGGTGTGCAGTACAATTACTTGGATTAAAGTTTCTTTCTTTTCACAGTAGAAATGTGGAAAAGGTCGCAGTTGTGTGATACAACATACACACAAACGTATTAATTATACTTAATTAAGAAATGAGAGAAAGAGACAAACAAAAAGCAAGGTCACAGTAGTAGCACACTTAGACTCTTGTTTACATGTTTGTATAATCTGTTTGTTTGATTTGTCACTTTCATGTTTGTTTAGTTTGTTTGCTTGGTTTTATTTGTTACTTTGGATAGTTTTTTTATTTTGGTAGTTACTTAGATTTTTTTCTTGCTTCACTTCATTTTTCATTTGTTTCTCTCATTTCTTAATTAAGTACAGTTTTATTGTATTGCACATCTGCTAGCCAGTGTGCAAGTTTGCTTGTTTGTTTGTTTGTTTTGGGGTTCATTTTTGTTTAATTTTGTTTAATATTTTTGTTAGTTTTTACTTTTGTTCTAAGCAAGTAACATTACAACAATAAACTGAATGAATTCTAATCTAATCTAAAAGAAATTGACAAAAAGAAAGCAAAAAGTAACAAAAACAAACTAAATAAACATAAACCGACAAACAAAAATATAGAAAAAACAAATATAGAAAAATCAAGACTAACAAACAAAAGTAAACACAAACAAACAAGCAAGCTTATGCAAAAGCTAGCAGTTGTGGAATACATAAAACTTTTACTTGATGGAGAAATGAGAGAGAAACTGTAGCGACTCGCAGGTCTCGCAAGGCGCAAAACCGCGTAAAAATACTCTGCACTGTACAGAACGAGCAGATCCACAAGCTGCTACCCCGCGAAGTTCTGAACAGGCAGAGGCACGGTCACCCAGACGCGCGGTTGCCAGGCGACGGCCCTGTAAGCACAATCAGTGCGGACGCGCTACACCTGGCATAGTGTCTATTTAAGGGCCCTGATAACTGCGCACTTCATGCAATCGCTAGGTAGCACCGGTAAACGTATCAGGCCCAAGAAAGACAAAGCACGAGACAAAGCGTGCAGCGAGACAAAGGTGAAAGACCCAGCCAACGTCTTTACAACAAACCAGCATTTGAAGGAAGAGAGCGAGAGAGAGAGAGAGAGAGAGCAGTCATGTGTGTGTTAAAAACATAAGTCACGCATAAATCCTCTGTAAGGGGGGACTCGCCCGAGAGGATCAAAAGCCTTATTTTTAGTCTCCAGAGCTCCATCAGGTCTCGATTAGACTGTGAAACTCTTTTTATTTTGTGTATTCAGTTTTCTTTTGTTTCCTTTTAAGTTCCAATTAATAATCCCGCTATCACCAAACAAGTGATATCATAAGCACTCTCAAACACTCCTATTTCGTTGACCCCCTCAGAAGCCCTGCGTAAGGGCCCTCATAAATATTATTACATCCCGTGAGGCGTGCCGCACCACGTAACAGAAAGAACAAAAACAAAGTTAAACAAGAAAAGAACTAACGAACAAATAAAATCAACTAAGCAAAAAAAAAAGAAACAAACAAAAAACTAATGAAACCAAATTAGCAAGCAAACAAACGAAACAAACATAAAAGTGTTGAAAAGCAAACAAAACAAACAAACATAAAGATTTGCAAGTGTGCTACGCTTTATTCAAAGAGAGAATTAAAGCTTTTTCAACTAACAGATGAAAAGCAAAAAAAATTCTTTTAACAGAACAAAGTAAAAATTAACAAAACAATTAGTAAAAAATCTAAAAAAACATGCCTACAGGGTAGCAATTGAGCAATGCAATTTGTTCCACTTAATTAAAAAATGTGTGAGAGCCAATGAGAGAGAAAGTGAGAGAAACAGAAAATAAAGAACAAACAAAGGGAGCTTTCATTCTGTCTGTTAAATAATTAACGCTAGTCTGTTACTAATCACACTGCTGCCGTCATCCCCATACATCGTATTTTGACTCTTCTATATTTTGATATTTTTATACAATTACATTTTGCACATTCTGTAAATTCTGTTCAATTTATATATTTTTACATACTTTGATTTTAAGTCGATTAAAAAAAATTTAATGTGTAAGTTTGTATATTCCAACCTAAATTTTTATATTTTTATTTTATTTTATTGAAAATTCTATCTTTAGGTTAATTGTTTTCTCTGGTGCAATTTTTTTTCATTGTAGTGAAATCTTATCAGGGGTCACAGGCGGTTGCATAAGCGCTTCACTGCAGATCATACTGTGTATGGTTGTGTACGTGACAAATAAAACTCTGGGTAATGTTTTTCTTCATATAATTACATCTCACTAAATCTCTCTCTCACACACACACACATAAACATTCACATGTCACAACCCAGATCATCAAAATCTCACTTAGGATATTTGATCAAGATGCCACAAAATCAGCTGTTGGGTTTTTACAGAAGTGATAAAGGGAAGAGAGAAACAGAAGAGGGAGCGGTTATTAAAACACTAAGCCATAAAAATCACGAGACAACTTTTACTATTATTAGGAGCTTCATGAAGTCTCCGCCCTCTGTCCATCCTGCCGAACCAGCCCGTGTGGAGTCGCAGCTCTGCTACAGTAGCTCTCTGTGGACGTTCTTGTCCTCTGCCTGTTGTCTTGCTGAGGCTCGAGCTCCAGCTCCCCCCTGAACACTGGCTCTTATCACCGCCTGCACCTGCCTCTGATTATTTGTTCCCAGTAGTCTGTATAAAGCTCCTAGTTGCTCTCTGAGGAGTCTGCTGTGTGCTGCCGCAGCAATCCTGAGCCATGTCTCCTTCGTCTCCTGGAGTTCCTGCTCGCCTGGTTTTCTGAGGCTCTAGTTTCACTAGTGGTTTTGATGCTAAAGCAGATTAAACCCTCTTGCCCAAACGTTTCCTCTTCAATGCTCAGTTTGTCCTTTGTATGATTTGCCTACTTGAACTTGCACAAACAAAAGTCCCACTTTGACTCGAGCGTCCCTCATGCATGAGACTTCTATGTATGAAAATGTGTATTTAGAGAAGAAAGTATCATGATTTGTCACCTTACTTAATAACTAAAAGAGACGTCCAATAGGACATGTATAACACTCTAGATTGCTGATAAACTCTGTGCACTCAGTCCAGACAGGTGTGGACATTAATTCCCCCAGGGAAGCTCGGACACATGCGCGCCCTCATAATGTTGCCCGTGACTGATGGAAAATACTCGACAGATGTGTCCATTGGACTCTGGGTGCAGTTTATTAGAGGAGACCGATATTTATCACCTGCGTCTCTCTTCTGTACATTACACCATGTTTTACAGGAGACACGAATGTGACAGCGGCAAAAGCGTGATGTACAGTACGACGCGTCTGGGTGACAAGTTACAGCTCAGGTTTATTGCTCGTAAAGCAGTTTCGCTTCAGGTCTAAAGCGAGGACGGAGCATTGTCTGGGTTACTACATAAGTTTTCGCTTTAACGAGGACCATAAAGAGCAATCTTACAATCTCACTTTCTGCTCCTGTACATTCTCTTTTATTCTTCAGTGATATGTTGATGTTTGTCTCCAGTTTGGCATATGTGTGTGTGTGTGAGTGTCTATTTTACTCTTTCAAATATTTTTCAGGTTTTGTATTGCAGGGTAAACCCTTGTTTTTTGGGGGGGGGTTTTCCCAGAGCACTGCCAAGAAACATGACGTACTGTTTAAACAAACTGCCTGAATGTGAAAAATAAGTCCTGAAATCAAATAGCAAGGCATTTCAGAGATTTCACATCCCACAGTCAGGCTGCGATAACAAGTAATCTAGTGCTGTATTATTAGCATACTTGGAACTTTTTTTGACGATTTCTTTTTTTACAAAATTTATGTATACTTACAGACCTTTTTTGTTTGGAACACCTATCTGTCCAGGGGATTTTACCTTTTGTTGTTTTGACAGCCAATTTTTTTCTCCATCAGGACACAACCCTTCCCAATTTATCTGGGTTCAGGGCCAGCATTGAGATTGCACAGACTCGTGCAACTCTTCAGTGCCTTGGGTAGATTCCTTGATCGTGGGTCTTTTATGTGCAGACGCCCTTGTCCAAGTGCATTGAGGTTTCCATCAATAAATGTACCTTTACACTGGTTCACTAGGTTACTAACTAAAAGTACTATCAGTCAAACACTGTTGACACTGTTGACACTGTTAAACTTCAAAGCACTGTTTGGATAAAAGCGTCTGCCAGATGCCGATATGTAAATATAAATGTAAATGTCGGGAAGGAATGAAGCGTTAACCCAAATACCTAAGAAACAGACAGGTCTTTAGACGTCGTTTAAAGATGGCCAGTGACTCGGCTGTACGGACATCTAGAGGAATTTCGTTCTGCCACCTAGGAGCCAGAAAAGAAAACGCATGTCTAGACACATGTTTCCTCGACCTCTAGGAGATCATGGGACCAGTCGAGCAGTGCTGGAGGATCGGAGGGAACGTGGTGTGGTGCTAGCTGTCTGTAGCTTTGTAGGCAAGGTTAGGTGGTATGGTACCGCTTTTCCACCAAGACGGTTCTGGAGCTAGCTCAGACATTGGCCCGGTGCCCAATTTCAAGAGAGTTTTTTTGTTTTCAGACAGGCAAAGCACCAGCCCTCAGACAGAAAAACCAGTTCCATGGCGGCACCAACAATTTGCTGCGCCAGAACAAAGAACCACCTAGGTCAGGGGCTTGGGGGCTGGGGGGTGGCAATTATCATAAGTAGTCTTGTATCTACCACAAAAGATAAAGAAAATTGACTCAAAAAGCAACAGGCAGCTCATATGCTTTCTAGTAACCCAAAGTAGACCTGCAAAGCCATGTTGAAGTTCGCCATTGTTGTTGTTGTGCTTGCTGCTAGCATTGCTGGGAAGGCAGAGACGTACACAATTGTATACAGTGACTTAATAACGTGACTCTCTAGCTCATGGAAAAACCTTCAGGATTGGACCAGCTCTGAACTGGCACTAGCACCAGACATAAACTAGCATCTGGTTCACTTTGGTGGAAAAGGAGTGTGGGAGAACTTGGAAAGGTTAAGAACAACATCTTGCACAGAGGCAGACCTGCCAGGAGTGAGGTGCGGTAGCCCAGTCTTGAAATAACAAAAACCGAATAAGCACCTGAGTGGCATACTGTATCTGGAGAGAAATGGAAAAATTCCTCCGATGCTGGAAAGAAGAAATCGATAAGAAAAGCACTGCAGAATTTGCGAAACCTTGTGGCAGACTGCTGAACTAAGATAGCAGATCACATCAGGTTTCTGTCAGCAAAGAACAGGAATATATGGCTGCATGGTCGCCATTAGTCCACCAAGGAAGCACCTTTTTGCTCAATGTGAGCCTCATCACTTTATATTTCTGTTGATAGAACCACAACCTGATGTTGTAGCCCGTCTGCTACAAGGTGTTGCATGTTCTGAGATGCTTTTCTGTGTGGCACGGTTGTAAAGAGAATCTCTCAGCACAAACAAGATTGACCAAGTTCCTCTCAGCTTTCTCATCATCGATGCACACTGGGTGTATTTTTCTGTATAAAATCTAGAGACTTTTCTGTGTATGAAAATCTCTGCTGATAATAACTTCAATTCATCAACCTGATCAATTATCTTCTTCCGTATGGGTCAGAGGTCCAAGCTGTCTAATGCAGCAGGTTTACGGCAGTGTGTCTGTTTTTGAGGCTTGAATTTGCATTATGCACTTTGATTTATCTTGGTGCCAGCTGCAAAGCAGGCCGAGTTTCACACAGACCTCAGTACAAAGCGTTTTCATTTACCCACCCCCCCTTCCACTCCCTTCCCGCCGCTCTCCTTCAGCGGACCGCCACGCGAAACGATGCTGCCATCTGGAACGGAAAGTCCCGATTCATCGCGTAGGGGCATGCCGCTGATAAGAGCATCCCCTCGTCCTTGATTTTACTCTCCCCAGTGGAGCCTGACACGGTGCATCATTCAAACAGCCTTCTCCAATGCATCTTTTGGCTTTTTTTTTTTTTGGTGAGGCTGTGAAGTCATTAGTGCCTGGAGCTCTTCAAAAGTGCTGCATCTCCAAGCGGTACACTATCTCCACTAAATCACCTTGTGCAGTCTGCCAGCTCGAGTGAAAACAGGAAGCAAAGTGTGTATAGAAAAGAGCTCTTCAGATGAGCAAGCGCAGGGCTCAGAGGTATGAATCTTGGATAAACTCCCATGACTCCAGACTGTCACTGGTGGGGGACATGAAAGGGCGAAAAGCTGTTTATACAGTCGTTAAACCTGTTTAGGGGTCAGGAAAAAGGTGCAAGAAATGTGAAAGTAATCAGACAGGAACATGGTTTAGTTGCTTTGGCCAACTATATAACCGTCAGTATAGGTGATGTAGGAATACTAAGGATGAACAATTAGTTCATGAATCAGCTAGACTGTTTAAAAGCCAAAGCTCCAGTCTACTCAGCCTGTCTGATGAGTCTGATACAGACTACAGGGGCTCCTGAGAGGCGGCACAGAAAAGCATTCGCTCTGTCATCTGGCAATCCCAGGTGATGCTACAGCCATCTGTAGCCGGGCGGCTAGACTGGCAGTGCTCTTGATAAAGGAAAAATGGCATACTTGCGCTCTCATATGAATCATAGGGACATGCGCCAATCATGGGCATCTGTGAGCAGGAGAGATGCACTGATCAAAGACCAGGTGACACCATATTATCACGATACTTCAGTGCTGATTACGATCGGGTCATTGTCTATACCGCTCTATCCTGTGTACAGGGTCGCGGGTGGCCTGGAGCCTATTCCAGAAGACTTAGGGCACTAGGTGGGGTGCCAATCCATTCCAGGGCACACACACAAACACACTCACTTATAGACTACAAGGAATTTGGGAACGCCAGTTATACCCCTATCTCACCTATGCGGTTTGACTCACGGTGAGATGCGGTGGTAGGCACCGTGAGCTGCCGTGATTGCCCGCCGAAGTTCCGCTGACATTCCGCAAAGTTCTGCAAGGTCCGCAAGCTTCCGCGAGGACAGCCAAAAAAATTAAATATGTTTAATTAAATGTTTAAATATGTTTAATTTTTCGCGCGGAAAGATGGAAACTTTCTCACAGCGCCAAAAACTCGCGGTAAATCATGATAAACCGTACTTACGGCCACCGTGCGAAACTGTGAGTAAGGGGATTAGCCTAAGATAGGGGTATTAGCCTAATCCGCATGTCTTTAGACTGTAGGAGGAAACCGGAGTACCCGGAGGAAACCCACAAAACACGGGGAGAACAAGCCCCTGAGGCGGGAATCGAACCCGGACCCTAAAGGTGCAAGGTGACAGTGCTAACCACTACGCCTTGTATTACATTTTTTTTGTAAATAGATTCGATATTCACATTTCTTTTTTCTGACTTTGTTACAATTCTAAACAAACTTTCGCAAATGATTCGCTCCAGACTCACATAATGCCATGCTGCCTGCCAATGTGTGAACAGTTTACAACACGCCACCTGTAGGATTACAAAGGAATTGCAAGGGTTTTTTTCCTCACCTCAATTGCAAAAAAAAAATTATATTCTATTTTTTTATGTTATAAAAAAGATTCTGGAGTCAGTGTGGCGATATACAAATCGCCACCCAAAGGAAGCACGATACATAAATGAATTGATTTTCCCCATATCTTCCACACCATTCACAATTTTCTTGGCTGACACAGATTTCCAATTTTTTTAATTATGATCTGTGTATTTTGATTTTGATTTTTCTTTTATTATCATTTATTAAAAACTATAATTGACAGCAAACACGGCACAGAACCGGTGTATCCAAGCCGATGCTCATGGCTGATCACAGACTAAAGTGTGTGATCAGCTGGCTCGTCACAGACTAATCAGTCTGTGCGTCTCTAGTGGGCAGCACTTCAAAAGTGTCACATCATAGGAAGCATGCGATAGCTTTCACCCATGCTGGTTAGCAGCTTTCGCCCCATCATTGGCCCTGGTGTCACTATGATAAACGTGAGAGTGCAATTATTCCACCCCTTTTTCCCAGACTCTCTGCTACGGACGGCTATGGATGCCAACGTCACCCTGGATTTGATCTCGTGATCTCCAGACGATAGAGCGACAGCTTTCCTGTTGCATCACTCTGAAGTCCCTGTCAGTCTGTCGCCTTGATCGGGGAATGCCCTGAAGATTCAATACGACTTCAGCAGTCATCAAAAGTGAGGACGGAGGCGTAACACCTTCGGAGGAGAGCGCTATCCGCCCTATATAGCATACAGGACCTCAGAGACATCGGCGATCAGCTGAATGTCGCTTTGACTGACAGTGCTGAGAGTATTCTATCCATCATCCCTCCCACTCAGAGATCACCGTCAACAGGGTGACCAAGTGAGCAGCTCGTAAAGCGAATTTACACCACATTCGGCTTCATTAAAATCTTGGCAGAATAGAGCCGGAGATGATAAACAGCATCTGGTAATGTTTACGGCTCATCGGACGACCGGTTACACTGAATTTCCCACCTAAATTTTCGCTTTACGTTCATTTTGTGTAATTAGCTTCAATTCCCTCTGGCTCGAGGATCTTACATTCTCTTACTTACTCTTGTCATGCGCATCTGGATCTACTTGTCATCTGCTGTGTATCTGGAGCAGGCAGGCTGAATATTCGTCATATTCATGTTACTGAGAGACAGCAATAACAAAACACACACACACACATACACACTACACAGACAAATTTGTCATTTGAAATGTTGCAGCTGTTAATGACACACACTAAAGAAACATGTAAAAGATTGACACTGTACATACACACACACACACACACACACACACACACATATATACACACAGGTCACTTCTGATGTCGCTCATCAAGGAGCCATGAATATCAGCAGCTAGAGATCATGGATTTCACCTCTCACACCACTCGGTCATACAGAAAATGTGTGTGAGCCAAAGAAGCTACTCCTGAAGCTGATGCAACAATAACATCTTGTTTCCCTAAAAATTCCAAGTTGCTAACTTTAGCCGTTTTGGAGAGATGATTTTATATGTGTTTCCTACTGTCTCGCTTTAAACAATAATCATTTAAAATGCTAATTATTCATATTTCTTTATGATGTATGTATTTA
>JAOVVA010031578.1:5495-15564 GCA_028565275.1 Leiocassis micropogon
GAATAAGTATATTAGAGGGACAGCACAGGTTGGGAACTAAGTTAGCGAGGCCACGTTAAGATGGTTTGGACATGTGCAGAGGACGGATGAGGGGTATAGAAAGGATATGTTTAGAAGAATGTTAAAGATGGACAGGAGGAAAAAAAGAAGGCAAAAGAGGAGGTTTATGGATGTGGCGAGGGAGGACATGCAGGAGATTGGAGGTACAAGAGAAGATGTGATAAGACAGATTTAGATGGAGATAAATGGCTCGTTGTGGCGACCCCTAACGGGGGGCAGCTGAAAGAAGCAGAAGAAGATTCCTGGAAGCTATAAATAATCCTCTGTATATTTGTAACAACAGTGAAGTTAGTTTGACATTTGGAGATTACACAGACACCATGTTCCAGGCATTCAGCTGGCAACAAATTGTTATATAGTGCAAGCCTTGTTACTTACCGGAATACCTACCACCATTACCCTAATTAAATGTTTTTGGATTATATTTACTTGGGAAAGATATTTTTTTCCACTTTTTCAACACTAATTTATGGAATTATTTATTCATGTGCTAATTTCAGAAACCCTCCCAAATTTAAAACTTTATATTAATAAATTTTATCTGTACAAGACACTGATTATTTAAGGGCAGTAGATGACCATATTTAAAAAAGAAATACTATTGAATAAGCTATTCAAATACATTGCTTGGGGGAAAAAAAGGTCACGGTTTTACAAGGGTCACATTATTGGCCGGCATTAAGCAAAGAGAAAAAAAAAATACTCGAACTGGGTTATGAAATATTGAAGGTGTTATTAGCCGAGCCTTTCATTTTTGGAAGAAATGCAGTCCCAGAGAAACATTAATGATTGTGATGGAAAAAGACCTGGCAAAGTGATTGTTAAGGCAAAATATTTGCTTAAAAAAGAGAAAACTTTTGATATCATGCAATATGAAGAGATATAAAAGGATTTAAAAAATATATAAACTTTTAAATATTCTTTAAGGAAAATATACAATTAAAATAAATGAAGACATATTGAATTTTATAATAATTAAGGTACCTCATAGGGCACACTGTTGAATATTGAATATTTAATATATAAATTTTTTTTCAGTAACTATAGTAATTAGAATATTAATAATAAATTGACAGCTGTACGTTAAGAAGCCTGAAATTTTCCTTTTTACATTTAATTATAGTAATTGTGGGAAGTAGCCTGCTAAGTAACAATTGCAACACCATATTCATGCAAGAATTTGTTTACGGTTTCTTAAGTGCCTGGATCGTGGTGTCTGTCTAATATGTAAAATGTCAATTCATTTCACAGTGCTCATGCCTAATCCAGTCTGCTGCCACAATTCAACACTAAAAACATAGTTTAAGCATGGGGTTTTCAGTTTAAAAAGCATACCTGTACCATGTAGATTATTTGTGTTTTGAAAAGAAAATCTTCAGACTGTACATTCCCAAAAGAACCGCAGCACAAACAACCTCATTAAAATGTTAGACTCTCACAATGAGAGACTCTCTCTTTCTACCTCTCCCTCTCTCTCCTATGAAGAGGTGTAAGTCCTAAGTCATAAAACTCCAGCAAACTATATAGTTATACGATTATAGCAAATCTCAGCATCAATAACCTTAGTACGTACAACGTGCTATTTGTTTCCAAAAATATTTTTTCTGATGGTATGTTAGAAATAACTCACCTGTTTGAAAAGGAAAGTAAGCACTGAGTAGATTCTGCTGCTGCTGCAGAACCGGGAAGTCTGTAATATTTATGGAGTGAAAACCAGGCCAGTAGCCAAGAAAATCCAGCCCACTAAAAAACAAAACAAAAAAAAAAACACACCATTATCAAATCTCAACATATGCCCCTCCCAGGCATATTCACTGCGTTATTTAAACTTTAAAACTACCAGCATTATTTTTTATTACATGGATTCTAGATCAAAAAAAAAGAAAAAAGCATGAAGTGCTCTTAAATTAAATCTAAAGCTCCTTAAAGTTTTTTTTTTGTTTTTTTTTTACAGCTAAGCTATTTGAAATTTGTAGGTACAAATTAAGATTATTTATAAGACATAATATTAATGTACAGAAATAAATTCTATTTTATCCTATTAAAAAAAAAAATTTAATCATTAGTGTTATTTTATTCTTGTCTATGGTCATCTTTCTGACTATCTTATCTCAAGCTTTAAAATATACTATATGAAGAAGCATATAGTAGAAATGGAAAGTCAATTATGGTGATGCTACCAAAGAATGGTGAGTCAATAGCATTGATATCACACAAGTTTTTTTGAATGTCTGTCAAGAGCAATTACAGTAAGGCCTTGGAGGATGGACTTCTCAGTGAGAAACAGGTGGGCTTTTGAAAAGACAGGAGCACTATCCAGCAGATCTTGATATTAAGACTGAGAGCAGAAAATGCAACATCAAGCTGGCAAATTATCTATAATAGCTTTGTGGATTTTAGGAAAGCCTTTGATTCAGTTTGGCTTGAAAGACTGTAGGCAACATTATAAATCAGGGCAGTACCAGGGCAGGCTGGTTGAAACATTAAAAGCATTGTATGAGGAGTCTTTAGTGTCAGTCAGAAGTGGGAAGTGAGATGAGTAACTGGATAAAGACAACAATGGGTACTAGACAGGGAGACTCATTTTCTCTGCTGTTGTTCAAAGCGTGGTTAGAAAGAACAATGAAAAAGATGGAATCAGACAAAAGAGAAGGAGGAAATACTGGAAATCATATAGTCAAAGATCTGAAATTTGCAGATGGCATTAATATAGTGACAGCGAATGCATCGGACCTTCAAGAGCAACTAAATACGATAAATAAAAGCAGGAAAAGAATACGGTTTATACATAAACAAGGACAAGACAAAAGTTATGGTGATGGGACACAACAAAGCAGACATACAGCTTAACAGAGAGAAAATAGAATGTGTAGACCAGTTTGTATACTTAGACAGTCTGATAACGAGTGATAATGATTGTTCATGAGAAATTAGTATAAGAACTGCTATTACTCTTGCATCACTGAATGAAATCTGGAAATGTGGAAATAGCGGGAAAAAAAGTGTAAATATATCAGTAAAAGTCACTCACTCATCGTCTATACCGCTTTATCTTGTATTCAGGGTTGGAGCCAAACCCAGGACACAAGGTGGGGGTACACCCTGGACTGGGGGCCAATTCATTGCAAAGCATGTACACACACTCACACGCTCATTCACACACTACGGGCAATTTGGGAACACCAATTAGTCTAATCAGCTTTGGATCTAATCTGCTAAGTCTTTGGACTATGGAAGGAAACCAGAGTACTCGGGGAAAACATGCAAACTCCATGGACACAGACCCCGAGGTGGGAATTGAACCCGGGAATCAAACCTGCTCCCAGTAAAAGTCAAGCTCAAGATATTGATAACATGCATTCTGCACACTAGTACTCTGAGCCTATGAAACATGGACACTGAGAAAGAAGGACATTGCAAAATGAATTGCTTTTGAAATGCAATGCTATAGAAAGATCCTGAAAATTGGATGGAGGCAAAATATGACAAATAAAAATTAACTGAAGGGATCTCAGTCAAGAAAGAAATATTATATATATAGATAGATAGATAATGAAAAATAGAGTGCACAACCACAGAAATGAAATTAATTAATTATTGTCCTTCATTTATTACTTGACTTTCAGTATTCTTCAGTCCTCTTCTCCTGGGAATTGTGGTAGTGAACCTATTTATTTTTATCTATAGGTTATGTAGGAGACACATGGTGGCTTAGTGGTTAGCACTGTCATCTTGCACCTCCAGGGTCCGGGTTCAATTCCTGCCTCAGGTCTGTGTGTGTGGAGTTTTCATGTACCCCCAGGTATTCCAGTGTTCTCTCACAATCCAAAGACATATAGATTAGGTTAATTGGTGTTCCCGAATTGTTTGTAGTGTGTAAATGAGTGTATAAGTGTTTGTGTGTATGTGCCCTGCGATGGATTGACAAGTCCTCCAGTGTGTACCCCACCTCAGGCCCTGGGCTAGACTGCGTGCCCCCATGACCCTGTAGGAAGAAAACTCCAGACAAGATTACAGCTGGACTGTTACATATCCATAGGATGGACTATTTAATACTTAGGAATGAGAAAAAAAGTAAAAATATGCAATAGAAACCAAAAGAAATCGGCAAAAGTGACCAGATCTGTAATCTGCACAAATCTCAAAACTTTTCGATACCCCCCTGTTCAACAATCCACAGGCGTTAGATGTTCAGTCGGATGCTGTATGAATGGACATTAAGTGTCATAAATGCTGCAAGTAAAGTTTGATTTTCTGATGTTTTATGGTTGTTTTATTTTAACATTATCCCGACATAACTTTAGCAAAGTCTTTCTAAATTTGTTGTCCTGATGTTGAGGTTTGGGTGGATGACCCCAAATGCAACTACTGCATGTAAAAACATCACCATCATTAGGTTTTGTGCTGGATAAATGGCAAAAAGGGGATGTAGACACAAAGTACAAAAGCACAGAACAGTTTACAACAACTTTTTATGCTTTAACATTTCAGCTTTCCTTCTTGAATGGAGGCAATATGTAGAAGCAAGCTCCATGAAGATCAGTTTGGAGTGGAAGAATCTAAATCTTTTGCACAAATCCATGGCCTTAACCCCAACGAACAACTTTGGACTGAACTGCAATGCTGCTGCCCAAGGCCTCCTCACATGACATCAGTGTCTGACCTCACAAATGCAGCTGTGGCTAACTGGGCAATGCCCTACACCCATGCTGCAAATAAGGTTGTTGCCAGTTTGTGACCAAAGAACAGGAAGCAGCCTGTAAGTCTTAGTAGCAATTTTCTGTCTCTCTCACAAAATTTGACCCCCATTAATAAAAACTTTATTTCGAGCCACATGTGGACACTCGACCATGATCCTCGCTGATGCAGGTTATTGTAATGGGGTTATTGTAATAGTACTAAATCTGAATTATAAAGTATTTTTTTACTTTTAGCCATACAGTGTTTATTTGGAATATGTTTTAGAATCTCTTTTTTTCGAGGCATCCATCCATCCATTCATCCATCTAGGAACCTCTAGGGACAATAAAGGCCAATGGTGACCACTGGAGGCCAATGGTGACCATTGTACTTATTCCCACTTGTACGACTGTGGTAAAACCACCAGTTGACATTCACACGCACATTCACACAAAAAATCGTTAAATTGGGTAAATTTGTGGTTAAATTTTAACCACCAATTAGTCTAATCCGCATGTTTTTGGACTGTGGAAGAAAACCGGAGAACTCAAAGGAAACCCACCAAGCACAGAGAGAACATGCAAACTCTATGCACACATACCTCACATAAGAATCGAACCCACAGCCTGGAGGTGCAAAAAAAAAAAATCAATTCAGGTGAGACCAGCCAGTGTCCAAGGCAGGAGAATCCATCTCATATTGGAGACCAATTTATGTTATTGCGCGCACACACACACACACACACACAGACATAGTGAATCATCTGCGTTACATACTGTATATCTTCTCAGAAATTCCCTACTGACATAATGATAAGGCATTCAGAGGGGTTCTTCATAGTTCCAGAGGTGATCAGGCTGCTGATAACTTTATTTGACCAAACCTTTATTGGCAATCTTTGCATCAACACTCATCCTCTCTAGACATAAATTCAGGCTCTGGCTAGTGGAACCATTAGAGGTGGATCCTTAAATTATAAAACTGAAGCTGTAATGCCCCACATTAGCACTCTAAACCATGAGAACATATATCTTCTAGTAACCTTCCCATTAACATATCTCATAGTTCATAGCTCACAAGATATCCTGGGCAAATTTGGAGATGACCTGTTGGGCTTTACACTGCCCTGTCCTTTGGCTCAATGTTTCTAGCAGTGTCATCTTTAGTGGAAAGCAAATGGTGGAGGTGATCTCCATGGTGGAGATTCAATTAGTGTACCACTCTATCTGCCCAGATCCTGACTCTCTGCCTGATTTTTAATTACACTTTTTGTCTAATAACATGATGATTTAGCTGTTTATTTTTTTTGTCTTTGCCATATAACATACAAGTGGAACATAGTGCTAAATCAACATATAGGATGGCCCAAATGTAATTATGTAAATATTTTTTTCTTTTTATATCCCAGCTTGTTAGGAAGTTCAGGTCAGAGTGGAGAATCAACCATAATGCAACACCTCTGAAGCAGATGCACGGCCCAACACCAGCAACTTGGTGGAGCTGGGGCTTAAACTGCTGACCTTCCAATCAGGTACTCACAACGTTAACACATGGAGTTACCACTACCCCATAAGCTTACAAAATTTGGTTTGGCCAGGAAGTCTCCTATCCAAGTACAGTGGAACCTCACGCCAACAAATGCCCTTTCTTTCACATTTTAGCACTAGAATTAAAATTTTGCATGAAATAAAAAAAAAATTAAAAAAAAAACGACCCGAACACCCCTGGAGCTGTTAAGTGGAAGGCCAAGCAAATGAGTTTTTATGAATTTTAAGAATTTTTTCAGTCAGTGAAAGCTGTATCAAAAGATCAAAAGAACCCACTATACCAACGTTGCCATCAGGCATGAGCTCCAAAGCTATTTGGTTTTTCATGCTTTTTTTTGATTATCTACTTTTTTGTATTATCTCATATGGGAAAATTGTATCACAATACAAATTTTTGCCTTAAAAACGAATTAAATTCATATGCTGAGGTTCCACTGTACTAAGCTAGCCCAGTCCATATGATCCACATAGATCCATGGGCAAAACTGTATGTAAAACATAAATTACAACAAATGCTGAAACTGACTTCACAGCAATTATGATATATGCAAAAATGTTGAACTGTAAATGTATCAGAACTATTGTTACATGCAGAAATTTTCTCTTTTAGTTCAAGGAATGTTCTGGGATAATTCCAATAGACTACTGGCTTCAGATTATCTTATAGACAAAACTGATATATAGTAAAAACATGTTAAGTTAGGTCTAATTCTGTTTAATCTTCTATTTTGGATTTCAAAGCCATCGAGAGAGAGAGAGAGAGAGAGAGAGAGAGAATATTTAATTCCGTATAAGGAAAAATGTACATTAAAGAGGCAAATTGTAGCTGTTATGATGATGCTACAGTAACTAAGACTGTTCAGTTTGGGAAGAAAGATGTGAAGCTTCCATAAAATGCCTAAACAAAATCTCTCTATAAGATATCTGGATGTTGGTTCCATCTAAAACATCTTTTGGTTTATTTTGGAAAAGTAAATGAACAAAGAACAAAAGCTGAAAGGAGGACTTGTCCCCAGACACTTTTGCAAAAATTTCATGAACACTCTGCCATTTTTGCTGGGGGTAAGTTAAGGGAGTCAAAGGATCATATTGTAAATACCATTTAATATCATTTTGTTCAAGCTGCTTTGTTTTTAGACAGCTGAACTTGTCAGAAGGGAGCGACGAAGTGGCGGAGCCGTTAAATCAGAGTGAAGCAACTAATCCACATCGTGAGACAAGAATCGGGAGAAACAAAGCGAGGTCCACAACGTGAAAACTATGAAACATAACGCGAGAATATTGAGGCGAGAAAACACACAATAATCCAGAAACGAGATAGCGCGCTGCGCTTCCTTATAAGTCAGAAGAAATCATCGCCGGATGAGAAACCGGTGTGCAGCCGAGGCGGTCCGGGGGCGTGTAAGAGAGGAGATGACAGCGTGGGAAAATATGACCGCGTGCTGAGAAGCATGACAGCGTGGGAAAGGAAATGTCAAGGGATGAAAGCAGGCTTTGAACGTGGTGTGTGCGTGAGCTCGTGATAACACTAATGGTATTATATTGTGTGCGTTATTGCCGATAGGACAGGACACAACCACAGAAAAAAATAAGAACAAAGAAAAAAAAATCGAATATTCAACAATTTGACATAGGAGATCATTTCAAAAGTTAACATTAACTACATTAACCTAACAAGGAAAATGTAAATGTACTGTATGTAGAACATTTAAAAAAAAAAAAAAAAAAAACAGAACATAATGTTAAAGTAACTATTATTTTAAGACTTCAGCCGTAAACCTTGAGTAACTCATTTGATCCAGTTTATTAGACCTTTACTAGTGTTTCTATTGACTTACATGTGATGCAGCCATGGGAAGTTTTGAAGTTGTGCAAGACAGCACTTAGCAATGAATAAATGTCAGAACTTTCTAAACAATGAATGAATAACTAAGGGTTTCATTCTTTTCTTTCCTTGCTGTTTTCTACTTTAGATTTAATATTGTTCTGGCTGAGCTCAGCATAGTGATGTAGTTCTTAGCATTGTGGTCTCAGTGTTATTTGTAGCGAGGATGAGAGAAACGTAATTTCGATTCTCTATATGTATGCACTGTACATGTAGCAGAATTGACGATAAAGTCGACTTTGACTTTGACTCTAACGTTCAGCGTTGAGGGTTTGATTAGCGCCTCTGGTCTGTGTATGTGGAGTTTGCACGTGGGTATTATAAAAGTATTTAAAATTTTATTTAAAATAAAAATAAGAAACAGTTTGTAGTGACGCTTTTAAAAGTACTTAAATTTTGATATAGAATCAAAATAAAACAGTTAAAAATATAAGAAACATAAAATACAATGCAGTCAGTTCGGACATAGCACAATGCTCATTCAATAATGCACAGCTAAACAGATGAGTTTTAAGTCTAGATTTAAATGTGGCTAATGTTTTAGCACATCTGATCTCTTTTGGAAGCTGGTGATAAAGGCATGGAAGTTTCTCCAAGTCTAGATTGGAAGCAAAACATTTAATTCTTGCAATGTTTTTAAGATGATAGCATTCTGATTTAGTTACTGCTTTGACATGACTACTGAAACTAAGGTTTGTCTCCAAGTGCGAGTAACGCGGTTTGCGAGTGTTCCGCAATTTCGTGTCTGTATGCGTGTGTGTACTGAGCACGTGTAAAGCAAAAGCAAGTCTCAATAGAGAGGTTAAAAATCCATTTTCTCTCTCTGCTCAAGGCTTAGCCTGCTCTTTGCCTGCTGTGTGTGTGCACGCGTCATTGGACACCGTGCCACACACACACACCTCCTACTTTTGCCTTCACAGACAAACACACACACAGACACACACACACACTCTCTCTCTCTGCTCACAGAAACACTGCTCTGTCGCGATTCTTTTCAAAGGTAAAGTGCAGGTTAAATTTTTTTTTTACTTTACAGCAGTGATTCTGTTAGTGTATTGCTCAATCGAGTGTCATTAGAGAGATTTCTTGTTTATTTTTCAGATAAAACAGTGTTTCCGTTGTGTGTAAAAAGAGTGGAGGAAGGGTCTGTGTAAGACGAGAAGAAAGAGAGGGGAGCTTACTTTAGATTCACACATACACACACACACACACAGCGCCTACGTGCACAAATGGAAACACTTGTCGGGATTAGCTTTTTTTTCAGGTTAATTTGTTTTATTTTTACTTAATATTTTTTGTTAATTATTTTTATGTATTTATTTTTCAGGCTGTGGAACGAATAATTTGAGCTTCCAATATTTCTTATGGGGAAATTAAATTTGATTTACGAGTGTTTTGGAATACGAGCCCGCTTCCGGAATGAATTATGCTCGTATTCTAAGGTTCCACTGTACAGGCTAAACAGGAGTAATGCAAGAATTGAGCCTTGTGGGACTCCGCATGTCATGAATGTTCACTTAGACTTATGCTCTCCTATACTCACATAATAATCTCTCCCTTCTAAGAATGACCTGAACCATTTTAGTACCATCCCAGAAAGCCCGACTCAGTTTTCCAGTCTTTCTATCAGTATGTTATGATCGACAGTGTCAAACGCAGCACTAAGATCTAGCAGTACCAGCACGGATGTTTTGCCAGAATCAATCAGAATTTAAACGAATGTCATTTATTATCTTTATAAGCGCTGTCTCTGTACTGTGATGCGCTTTGAAACCAGATTGAAAACTGTCCAGGTACTGATTTGAGTTTAAGTGGTTGTTTAGCTACAAACCGGATTCCAAAAAAGTTGGGACACTATACAAATCGTGAATAAAAACTGAATGCAATGATGTGGAGG